>JABXNX010003746.1:0-125523 GCA_014843695.1 Archivesica marissinica | reverse complement strand
ATACATATTGTATACACAGCGTGTCGTAATACATATAGATTACACAGCATGCTGCAATACATATAGTATACACAGCATGCTGTAATACATATAGTATACACAGCCTGCAATAATACATATAGTATACACAGCATGCCGTAATACATATAGTATACACATCGTGAAATAATACATAGAGTATACACAACATGCCGTAATACATATAGTATACACATCATGCTGTAATACATATAGTATACACATCATGCCGTAATACATATAGTATACAAAGCATGCCGTAATACATATAGTATACACAACGTGCCGTAATACATATAGTCGACACAGCATGCCGTAATACATATAGTATACACAGCATGCCGTAATACATAGAGTATACACAGCATGCCGTAATACATATAGTATACACAGCATGCCGCAATACATATAGTATTCACAGCATGCCGTAATACATATAGCATGCACAGCATGCCGTAATACATATAGTATGCACAGCATACCATAATACATATAGTATACACATCATGCATTAATACATATAGTATGCACAGCATGCCGTAATACATATAGTATACACAGCATGCCGCAATACATATAGTATACACAGCATGCCGTAATACATATAGTCTACACAACGTGCCGTAATACATATAGTAGACAGAGCATGTCGCAATACATATAGTATACACAGCATGCCGTAATACCTATAGTATGTACAGCATGCCGCAATACATATAGTATACACAGCATGCCGTAATACATATAGTATACACAGCATGTCGTAATACATATAGTATACACAGCGTGCAATGATACATAGAGTGTACACAGCATGCCGTAATACATATAGTATGTACAGCATGCCGTAATACATATAGTATACACATCATGCTGTAATACATATAGTATGCACAGCATGGTTTTGTTGTGCCGTAATACATATTGTATGCACAGCGTGCCGTAATACATATAGTATACACAGCATGCGTATTTGTGTGTTTTGTTGTGGTTTTGTGGTGGTTTTGTTTGTGTAATATATATAGTATACGTATCATGCCGTAATACATATAGTATACACAGCGTGCAGTAATACATATAGTATACACGGCATGCGTAATACATATAGTATACACTGCGTGCAGTAATACATATAGTATACACAGCATGCCGTAATACATATAGTATGCACAGCATGCCGTATTACATATAGTATACACATCGTGCTGTGTTTGTTGGTGGTTTTGTTTTGTTTTTGGTTTTGTTGAGTATGCCGCAATACATATAGTATGCACAGCGTGCCGTTATATATTTAGTATGCACAGCATGCGGCAATACATATAGTATACACAGCATGCCTTAATGAATATAGTATACACAGCATGGTTTTGTTGGTGGTTTGTGGGTGTCGTAATACATATAGTATACGTAGCATGCCGTAATATATATAGTATGCACAGCATGCCGCAATACATATAGTATACACAGCATGCTATAATACATATAGTATACACATCATGCCGTAATACATATAGTATACACAGCATGCCGTAATACATATAGTATACACAGCATGCCGCAATACATATAGTATACACATCGTGTCGTAATACATATAGTATACACAGCATGCCGTAATACATATAGTATACACAGCATACCGTAATACATATAGTATACACAGCATGCTGCAATACATATAGTATACACAGCGTGTCGTAATACATATAGTCTACACAGCATGCCGTAATACATATAGTATACACAGCATGCCGTAATACATATAGTATACACAGCATGCCGCAATACATATAGTATACACAGCATGCCGTAATACATATAGTATACACAGTATGCTGTAATACATATAGTATACACAGCTGCGTAATACATATAGTATACACATCATGCTGTAATACATATAGTATACACATTGTGCGTAATACATATAGTATGCAAGCATGCCGTAATACATATAGTATACAATCGTGCTGTAATACATATAGTTGCACAGCATGCCGTAATACATATAGTATACACAGCATGCCGTAATACATATAGTATACACAGCATGCCGTAATACATATAGTCTACACAGCATGCGTAATACATATAGTATACACAGCATGCCGTATACATATAGTATACACAGCGTGTAATAATACATAGAGTATTCACATCATGCCTTAATACATATAGTATACACATCATGCCGTTTTGTTGTGCCGTAATACATATAGTATACACAGCGTGTCGTAATACATATAGTATACACAGCATGCCGTAATACATATAGTATACACAGCATGACGTAATACATATAGTATACACAGCATGCCGTAATACATATTGTATACACAGCGTGTCGTAATACATATAGTATACAGTGTGTTTGTTGTGTGTAATACATATAGTATTCACAGCGTGCAATAATACATATAGTATACACAGCATGCCGTAATACATATAGTATAACAGCGTGTAATAATACATAGAGTATACACAACATGCCGTAATACATATAGTATACACATCATGCCGTAATACATATAGTATACACATCATGC
Source organism: Archivesica marissinica (assembly GCA_014843695.1). Lineage (NCBI taxonomy): Eukaryota > Metazoa > Mollusca > Bivalvia > Venerida > Vesicomyidae > Archivesica > Archivesica marissinica. Next base: position 122,959 of record JABXNX010003746.1, on the reverse strand, counting down.
CGTAATACATATAGTATACAAAGCATGCCGTAATACATATAGTATACACAGTGGTTTGCGACACAGCATGCCGTAATACATATAGTATACACAGCAGTTTTGTTGTGGTTTGTGTTTCCGTAATACATATAGTATACACAGCATGCCGTAATACATATAGTATACACAGCATGCTGCAATACATATAGTATACACAGCATGCCGTAATACATATAGTATACACAGCGTGCAGTAATACATATAGTATACACAGCATGCCGTAATACATATAGTATACACAGCGTGCAATAATACATAGAGTATACACAACATGCCGTAATACATATAGTATACACATCATGCCGTAATACATATAGTATACACGTCATGCCGTAATACATATAGTATACACAGCATACCGTAATACATATAGCATACACTGCATACCCTAATACATATAGTATTCACAGCATGCCGTAATACATATAGTATACACAGCATACCGTAATACATACAGTATACACAGCATAACGTAATACATATAGTATTCACAGCGTGCCGTAATACATATAATATACACAGCATGCTGCAATACATATAGTATACACAGCACACCGTAATACATATAGTATACACAGCATGCCGCCTTACATATAGTATACACAGCATAACGTAATGCATATAGTATACACAGCACACCGTAATACATATAGTATACACAGCATGCCGCCTTACATATAGTATACACAGCATAACGTAATGCATATAGTATACACAGCACACCGCAATACATATAGCATACACTGCATACCCTAATACATATAGTATTCACAGCATGCCGTGATACATATAGTATACACAGAATGCCGTAATACATATAGTCTACACAGCATTCGGCAATACATATAATCTACACAGCATGCCGTAATACATATAGTCTACACAGCATACAGTAATAAATATAGTATACACAGCATACCGTAATACATATAGTATACACAGCATACCGTAATACATATAGCATACACAGCATACCATAATACATATAGCATACACAGCAAACCGCAATACATATAGTATACACATCGTGCCGTAATACATATAGTATAAACAGCATACCGTAATACATATAGTATACACAGCATACCGTAATACATATAGTCTACACAGCATTCGGCAATACATATAGTCTACACAGCATGCCGTAATAAATATAGTATACACATCATGCCGTAATACATTTAGTATGCACATAATACCGTAATACATATAGCATACATATCATGCCGTAATACATATATTCTACACAGCATACCGTAATACATATAGCATACACAGAATGCCGTAATACATATAGTCTACACAGTATTCGGCAATACATATAATCTACACAGCATGCCGTAATACATATAGTCTACACAGCATAGAGTAATAAATATAGTATACACAGCATACCGTAATACATATAATATACACAGCATACCGTAATACATATAGCATACACAGCATACCGTAATACATATAGCATACACAGCAAACCGCAATACATATAGCATACACATCGTGCCGTAATACATATAGTATAAACAGCATACCGTAATACCTATGGTATACACAGCGTGCCGTAATACATATGATATACACAGCATGCTACAATACATATAGTATACACAGCATGCCGTAATACATATAGTATGCACATCATGCCGTAATAAATATAGTATACACATCATGTCGTAATACATATAGTATACACAGCATACCGTAAAACATATAGTCTACACAGCATTCAGCAATACATATAATCTACACAGCATGCCGTAATACATATAGTCTACACAGCATACAGTAATAAATATAGTATACACAGCATACCGTAATACATATAGTATACACAGCATACCGTAATACATATAGCATACACAGCATACCGTAATACATATAGCATACACAGCAAACGGCAATACATATAATATACACAGCATCCTGCAATACATATAGTATACACAGCATGCCGTGATACATATAGTATACACGGCATACCGTAATACATATAGTATGCACAGCATGAGGCAATAAATATTGTCAACACAGCATGCCGTAATACATATAGTATACACAGAATGCCGTAATACATATAGTCTACACAGCATGCCGCAATACATATAGTATACACAGCGTGCCGTAATACATATAGTATACACAGTATGCTGCAATACATATAGTCTACACAGTATACCGTAATACATATAGTCTACACAGCATTCAGCAATACATACAGTCTACACAGCATGCCGTAATACATATAGTATGCACATCATGCCGTAATACATATAGTATACACATCATGCCGTAATACATATAGTATGCACAGAATACCGTAATACATATAGCATACATATCATGCCGTAATACATATAGTCTACACAGCATACCGTAATATATATAGCATACACAGCATACCCTAATACATATAGCATACACAGCAAACCGCAATACATATAATATACACAGCATCCTGCAATACATATAGTTTACACAGCATGCCGTGATACATATAGTATACACGGCATACCGTAATACATATAGTATGCACAGCATGCGGCAATACATATTGTCTACACAGCATGCCGTAATACATATAGTATACACAGAATGCCGTAATACATATAGTATACACAGCATACCGCAATACATAGGGTATACACAGCGTGCCGTAATACATATAGTATACACAGTATGCTGCAATACATATAGTCTACACAGCATACTGTAATACATATAGTATACACAGCATACCGTAAAATATACAGTATACACAGCATACCGTAATACATATAGTATACACAGCATGCTGCAATACATATAGTATACACAGCATGCCGTAATACATAGAGTATACGCAGCATGCAGTAATACATATAGTATTCACATCATGCCGTAATACATATAGTATACACAGCATACCGTAATACATATAGTATTGACAGCGTGCCGTAATACATATAGTATACACAGCATGCCGCAATATATATAGTATACACAGCATGCCGTAATACATATAGTATACACAGCGTGCCGTAATAAATATAGTTTACACAGCATACCGTAATACATATAGTATACACAGCATGAGGTAATACATATAGTATACACAGCATGCTGCAGAACATATAGTATACACAGCGTGCAATAATACATATAATATACACAGCATGCCGTAATAAATATAGTATACACAGTGTGCAATAATACATAGAGTATACACAACATGCCGTAATATATACAGTATACACATCATGCCGTAATACATATAGTATACACATCATGCCGTAATACATATAGTATACAAAGCATGCCGTAATACATATAGTATACACAACGTGCCGTAATACATATAGTCTACACAGCATGCCGTAATACATATAGTATGCACAGCAGGCCGTAATACATAGAGTATACAGAGCATGTCGCAATACATATAGTATACACAGCATGCCGTAATACATATAGCATGCACAGCATACCATAATACATATAGTATACACATCATGCTGTAATACATATAGTATGCACAGCATGCCGTAATACATATAGTATACACAGCATGCCGCAATACATATAGTATACACAGCGTGCCGTAATACATGTAGTATGCACAGCATGCCGAAATACATATAGTATACACAGCATACCGTAATAAATATAGTATACACAGCATGCCGTAATCCATATAGTCTACACAACGTTCCGTAATACATATAGTCGAAACAGCATATCTTAATACATATAGTATACACAACATGCCGTAATACATAAAGTATACACATCATGCCGTAATACATATAGTATACACGACATGCCGTAATACATCTAGTATACACAGCATACATTAATACATATAGTATACACAGCATGCCGCCTTACATACAGTATACACAGAATGCCGTAATATATATAGTATACACAGCATGCCGCAATACATATAGTATACACAGCATGCCGTAATACATATAGTATGCACAGCATGCGGCAATATATGGTCTACACAGCATGCCGTAATACATATAGTATACACAGCATGCCGCAATACATATAGTAAGCACAGCATGCCGTAATACATATAATAAACACAGAATGTCGTAATACATATAGTCTACACCGCATGTCGCAATACATATAGTATACACAGCATGCCGTAATACATATAGTATGCACAGCATGCGGCAATACATATGGTCTACACAGCATGCCGTAATACATATAGTATGCACAGCATGCCGTAATACATATAATATACACAGAATGTCGTAATACATATAGTCTATACCGCATGACGCAATACATATAGTATACACAGCATACCGTAATACATATAGCATACACAGCATACCGCAATACATATAGTATACACAGCATCCTGCAATACATATAGTATACACAGCATGCCGTAATACATATAGTATACACAGAATGCCGTAATACATATAGTCTACACAGCATGCCGCAATACATATAGTATACACAGCGTGCCGTAATACATATAGTATACACAGCATGTCGTAATACATATAGTATACACAGCATGCCGTAATACATATAGTATACACAGCATGCCGCAATACATATAGTATACACAGCATGCCGTAATACATATAGTATACACAGCGTGCCGTAATAAATATAGTTTACACAGCATACCGTAATACATATAGTATACACAGCATACCGTAATAAATATAATACCAAGCTATCGTAATACATATAGTATCACAGCATGTCGTATACATATATTATACACAGCATGAGGTAATACATATAGTATACACAGCATGCCGTAATACATATAGTATGCACAGCATAACGTAATACATATAGTATACACAGCATGCCGCAATACATATAGTATACACAGCGTGCCGTAATACATATAGTATACACAGCATGCTGCAATACATATAGTATACACAGCATGCCGTAATACATATAGTATACACAGCGTGCAATAATACATATAATATACACAGCATGCCGTAATACATATAGTATACACAGCGTGCAATAATACATATAGTATACACAACATGCCGTAATACATATAGTATACACATCATGCCGTAATACATATAGTATACACACCATACCGTAATACATATAGTATACAGAGTATGCCGTATTAAATATAGTATACACAGCGTGCCGTAATACATATAGTATACACAGCATGCCGTAATACATATAGTATACACAGCATGCCGTAATACATATAGTATGCACAGCATGCCGCAATACATATAGTATACACAGCATGCCGTAATACATATAGTGTACACAGCATGCCGCAATACATATAGTATGACAGCATGCCGTAATACATATAGTATACACAGACTGCCATAATACATATATCTACACGCATGCCGCAATACATATAGTATACACAGCATACCGTAATACATATAGTATACACAGCATGCGGCAATACATATAGTCTACACAGCATGCCGTAATACATATAGTATGCACAGCATGCCGTAATACATAGAGTCTACACAGCATGCGGCAATACATAGAGTCTACAAGCATCCGTAATACATATAGCATACAGCATACGTAATATATATATACACAGCATCGTAATAATATAGTATACAAGCATCGTAATACATATAGTATACACAGCATGCCGTAATACATATAGTATACACAGCATGCCGCAATACATATAGTATACACAGCATGCCGTAATACATATAGTATACACAGCATGCCGTAATACATATAGTATACACAGCATGCCGTAATACATATAGTATACACAGCATGACGTAATACATATAGTATACACAGCATGCCGCAATACATATAGTATGCACAGCATAACGTAATACATATAGTATACACAGCATGCCGCAATACATATAGTATACACAGCGTGCCGTAATACATATAGTATACACAGCATGCTGCAATACATATAGTATACACAGCATGCCGTAATACATATAGTATACACAGCGTGCAATAATACATATAGTATACACAGCATGCCGTAATACATATAGTATACACAGCGTGCAATAATACATATAGTATACACAACATGCCGTAATACATATAGTATACACATCATGCCGTAATACATATAGTATACACAGCATGCCGTAATACATATAGTATACACAGCATGCCGTAATACATATAGTATACACAGCATGCCGCAATACATATAGTATAACAGCATGCCGTAATACATATGTATACACAGCCTGCCGTAATACATATAGTATACACAGCATGCCGTAATACATATAGTATACACAGCATGCCGTAATACATATAGTCTACACAGCATGCCGTAATACATATAGTATACACAGCATGCCGTAATACATATAGTATACAGCATGCCGTAATACATATGTATATTTTTGTGGTCATATAGTATACACAGCGTGCCGTAATACATATAGTATACACAGCATGCCGCAATACATATAGTATACACAGCATGCCGTAATACATATAGTATACACAGCATGCAGCAATACATATAGTATACACAGCATGCCGTAATACATATAGTATACACAGCGTGCAATAAATATAGTATACACAGCATGCCGTAATACATATAGTATACACAGCATGCCGTAATACATATAGTATACACAGCATGCCGTAATACATATAGTATACACAGCATGCCGTAATACATATAGTATACACAGCATGCCGTAATACATATAGTATACACAGCATGCCGTAATACATAAGTATACACAGCATGCCGTAATACATATAGTATACACATCATGCCGTAATACATATAGTATACACAGCATGCCGCAATACATATAGTATGCACAGCGTGCCGTAATACATATAGTATACACAGCATGCCGCAATACATATAGCATACACAGCATACCGTAATAAATATAGTATACACAGCATGCCGTAATACATATAGTCTACACAAGGTGCCGTAATACATATAGTCGACACAGCATGTCGTAATACATATAGTATACACAGCATGCCGTAATACATATAGTATACACAGCATGCCGTAATACATATAGTATGCACAGCATGCGGCAATACATATAGTATACACAGCATGCCGTAATACATATAATATACACAACATGCCGTAATACACATAGTCGACACAGCATGCCGTAATACATATAGTATGCACAGCATAACGAAATACATATAGTATACACAGCATGCCGCAATACATATAGTATACACAGCGTACCGTAATACATATAGTATACTCAGCATGTTGCAATACATATAGTATACACAGCATGCCGTAATACATATAGAATACACATCCTGCCTTATTACATATAGTATACACATCATGCCGTAATACATATAGTATACAAAGCATGCCGTAATACATATAGTATACACAACGTGCCGTAATACAAATAGTCGACACAGCATGCCGTAATACATATAGTATACACAGCATGCCGTAATACATATAGTATACACAGCATGCCGTAATACATATGGTATACACAGCATGCCGCAATACATATAGTATACACAGCATGCCGTAATACATATAACATGCACAGCATACCATAATGCATATAGTATACACAGCATGCTGTAATACTTATAGTATGCACAGCATGCCGTAATACATATAGTATACACAGCATGCCGCAATACATATAGTATGCACAGCGTGCCGTAATACATATAATATACACAGCATGCCGCAATACATATAGCATACACAGCATACCGTAATACATATAGTATACACAGCATGCCGTAATACATATAGTCTACACAACGTGCCGTAATACATATAGTCAACACAGCATGTCGTAATACATATAGTATACACAGCATGCCGCAATACATATAGTATGCACAGCATGCCGCAATACATATAGTATACACAGCATGCCGTAATACATATAGTATACACAGCATGCTTCAATACATATAGTATACACAGCATGCCGTAATACATATAGTATACACAGCATGCCGCAATACATATAGTCTACACAGCATGCCGTAATACATATAATATACACAGCATGCCACAATACATATAATATGCACAGCATGCCGTAATACATATAGTATACAAAGAATGCCGTAATACATATAGTCTACACAGCAAACCGTAATACATATAGTCTACACAGCATGCCGTAATACATATAGTAGTCACAGCAAACCGTAATACATATTGTCTACACAGCATGCGGCAATACATATACTCTACACAGCATACCGTAATACATAGAGTATACACAGCATACCGTAAAATATATAGTATACACAGCATACCGTAATACATATAGTATACACAGCATGCTGCAATACATATAGTGTACACAGCATGCCGTAATACATATAGTATACGCAGCGTGCAGTAATACATATAGTATACACAGCATGCCGTAATACATATAGATATACACAGCGTGCAATAATACATAGAGTATACACAACATGCCGTAATACATATAGTATACACATCATGCCGTAATACATATAGTATACACATCATGCCGTAATGCATATAGTATGCAAAGCATGCCGTAATACATATAGTATACACAACGTGCCGTAATACATATAGCCGAGTGTTTGTTAACTTTAAACCGCCACTTTCATAATTTTTATATAATGTAGTTCTCTTGATTTTTTCTGGTTTATCGTCCCACATAAATACAAATAATGATTTTGTAATATCACTAATGATATGTGCTGGTGGATTCGGTAAAACAGTAAATGGATAAACAAGTTTTGGTAATGCAAACGTTTTAATAACTGTCACTTTCCCCATCAAAGTAAGCTTACGATGTTGCCACTGCTTTAAACAGTTTTTAAATTCTTGCAATTTTGGTTCCAAATTTGATGTAAGATTAAATTCTTTATCATTACTAAAATACATTCCAAGTGTTTTTGCCTTCTTTGAGGTCCATATAAAGTTCTTATCTTGACACATCTGAATATCTGAATTTCTTAAGGATCCTATTCTGAGTATAATGGTTTTTGATGTATTTAATTTCAATCCTGACAGTTTGCCAAATTCACTTATAACATAAATCAAACGTTCAAAAGAAGCTTTATTACCATTGTTTGTATATGTTCCGTCGTCAGCATATAGTGTTTGTTTTATTTCCTGACCATTTATGTTTATTCCTTGGATATTTGGATCTCTTGCTATTGTATTTGATAATAGTTCCATGCATATGATAAAAAGTGAAGATGACAGAGGACATCCTTGTCTTACCCCTCTTTTAATCTGGAAAGCTTCTGACATATAACCATTGTTTATAACAACGCTATTTATGTTATAGTAAAAAAGTCGAATCCACTTAATTGAAATTCTCACTAAAATTAAAATGTTTTAAGCATGCAAATATAAATTCGTGATTGAGGCTGTCAAACGCTTTCTCGTAATCTGAGAACAATAATAATCCAGGAAGTTTATTATCATTATAATATTCGATAATTTCAAAAAGTAGACGAATATTTTCACCGATATACCGTCCTTTCATGAAGCCTGTTTGTTCTGGGCTTATAATTGTGGGTAAGACTTTTTTTATTCTGTTGGCAATCGCTTTTGTTGCTATTTTCGTATCCACATTAAGCAGACTTATTGGACGCCAGTTTGATAGTGTTGTTTGATCCTTACTAGATTTGGGTAATAATGTTATAATACTTTGTTTTTTTAAATCGGTAAGATTTCCATTAAAATATGAATAGTTAATGGATTTAATATAGTACTGCTTTAGACTTTTCCAAAATATTTTGTAAAATTCAACGCTAAGTCCGTCTGATCCTGGACTTTTGTTGTTTTTCATCTGAAATAGAGATTGTGAGCACTCATATTCATTTAATAAGCCGTCACAGTTAAACGATTCTAATGGTTCTAGTTTGTTTATTGCTTGATCAAAAAAATCATTTCAGTTTCCTGGTATAAATGCTTATAATATGCCATTTCTTCATATAAAATGTGGCTGCTCCCTGTAATTTCTTTATCATTTACTACTAATTTTGTAATATTCTTTTTTTCAGCATGGCGTTTTTCAAGATTAGTAAAATATTTAGTATTTTTTTCATTGAGTTCAATATTGAGTGCTTTTGATCGTATCATTATTCCGATAACTTTTTTTTCGTACAAATTATTCAGCAGATCCTTTTTACTCAACAGTTCTTCCTGATAATGTTCAATATTGGTAATAGCCTTATTTATTTTGTCTTCAATTGTTTCTATTTCTTTTATTAATATGCTCTCCTCCTTTTGTTCTTCTTTTTTCTTATATGTTGAATATTTTATTGTATCATTTCTGATGTTACCTTTAATAATTTCCCATAGTACATTTGAATTAGCTTCTTCATTGAACTGTACAGTTTCGTTTATGCTATTTTTTATAATTGCTTGATAGTCGCCATTTAATAACAGGCTATTGTTTATTTTAAAATAACCTGGCCCTCTTTTCTGATCGGTAAAATTAATTTTTAAAAGTACAATTGAATGATCAGATCTAAAACTTGGTTTGATTACACAACTTTGCGTTAAGTTACTAAAATATTCGGAAACAAGAAAGTAGTCTAATCTGCAGAAGATTGGAGGTACCGTACTAGAATGCCACGTGTATTGACTTTGAGATTTGTTTTTATGTCTCCAAATATCGATAAGGTTATTATTTTTTATTATTTCCTTTAATTTTAGTCTACATTTAGAGTGGGTATCTATTCTACCATTTCTCTTATCTACATTTATATCTAATACTGTATTGAAATCTCCTCCAGTGATGAAATTCTTATCGTTATTTTCATTTAAGTAATTGTCCAGTTCATTAAAGAATGTGACGTCATCATCGTTAGGTCCATATGCATTAATTAATGTAAACTCGTGATTATTCATTGCTATTTCCAGAGCAATTAACCTACCCTTAATTATTTCTACGAAATTCTTAATAGTATGAGGACCCGCTATGTTCAATAATATAGCAACACCTTCGCTGTTACTTTTTATACCACTATAATAGGCTTTATTACCCCATTCAGAAATCCATCTACTTTTAGTTTTTTCTGAAGAATGTGTTTCCTGGAGAAAACAAATTGATAGTTTTTTACTCTTTACCCAGTTAAATACTTCCAATCGTTTTTTAGTATTCCCAAGACCTCTAACATTATATGAACATATCAATAATTCCATACTACTTAAAATGAAATGACATAATTATCAATCTAAAATAAATGGGAACGATCACGCAAATATATAAAGAATGTAATGTCATAGTTTAAGAAAAAATAATCTCGGTCACGGGCTGCAACTACAGTATATAATTGTTATAAATACTTTACCAGGTAGATCTATAGCACAACATCAAGCTGTTTGAATTGTGTTCTTCAATGAATCAATATATGTTTGACATTCTAAATCCCGCTTGCTCATGTTGTTGTCAGTTGACTTTAACAAACATAACAGAAGTGAATCAGACAAGCATACAGATAGACAGACAGACAGACAGACATTATGTGTAATAATGCGTATGCACAGGGTGAATCTGGAAATATGATACATATAGCATACACAGCAAACCGCAATACATATAGCATACACGGCGTGCCGTAATGTATATAATATACACAGCATGCTGCAATACATATAGTATACACAGCATGCCGTAATACATATAGTATACACGGCATACCGTAATACATATAGCATGCACAGCAAACCGCAATACATATAGTATACACAGAATGCCGTAATAAATATAGTATGCACAGCATGCCGCAATACATATAGTATACACAGCATGCCGTAATACATATAGTATGCACAGCATGCGGCAATACATATAGTCTACACAGCATGCCGTAATACATATAGTATACACAGCATGCCGCAATACATACAGTATGCACAGCATGCCGTAATACATACAATATACACAGCATGCCGTAATACATATAGTATACACAGCATGCCGTAATACATATAGCATGCATAGCATACCATAATGCATATAGTATACACATCATGTTGTAATACATATAGTATGCACAGCATGCCGTAATACATATAGTATACACAGCATGCCGAAATACATATAGTATGCACAGCGTGCCGTAATACATATAGTATACACAGCATGCGGTAATACATATAGTCTACACAGCATGCCGTAATACATATAGTATACACAGCATGCCGTAATACATATAGTATGCACAGCATGCCGCAATACATATAGTATACACAGCATGCCGTAATACATATAGTATACACAGCATGCTGCAATACATATAGTATACACAGCATGCCGTAATACATATAGCATACACAGTATGCTGCAATACATATAGTATACACAGCATGCCGTAATACATATAGTATGCCCAGCATGCGGCAATGCATATAGTCTAAACAGAATGCCGTAATACATATAATATACACAGCCTGCCACAATACATATAATATGTACAGCATGCCGTAATACATATAGTCTACACAGCATGCCGCAATACATATAGTATACACACCAAACCGTTATACATATAGTCTACACAGCATGCGGCAATACATATAGTCTACACAGCATGCCGTAATACATATAGTATGCACAGCAAACCGTAATACATATTGTCTACACAGCATGCGGCAATACATATAGTCTACACAGCATACCGTAATACATAGAGTATACACAGCATGCCGTAATACATATAGATATACACAGCGTGCAATAATACATAGAGTATACACAACATGCCGTAATACATATAGTATACACAGCATGCCGCAATACATATAGTATGCACAGCATGCCGTAATACATATAATATACACAGTATGCCGTAATACATATGTTATACACAGCATGCCGCAATACATATAGTATACACAGCATGCCGTAATACATATAGCATGCACAGCATACCATAATGCAAATAGTATACACAGCATGCTGTAATACATATATTATGCACAGCATGCCGTAATACATATAGTATACACAGCATGCCGAAATACATACAGTATGCACAGCGTGCCGTAATAAATATAGTATACACAGCATGCGGCAATACATATAGTCTACACAGCATGACGTAATACATATAGTATACACAGCATGCCGTAATACATATAGTATGCACAGCATGCCGCAATACATATAGTATACACAGCATGCCGTAATACATATAGTATACACAGCATGCTGCAATACATATAGTATACAAAGCATGCCGTAATACATATAGCATACACAGCATGCTGCAATACATATAGTATACACAGCATGCCGTAATACATATAGTATGCACAGCATGCGGCAATACATATAGTCTACACAGCATGCCGTAATACATATAATATACACAGCATGCCACAATACATATAATATGCACAGCATGCCGTAATACATATCGTATACACAGAATGCCGTAATACATATAGTCTACACAGCATGCCGCAATACATATAGTATACACAGCAAACCGTAATACATATAGTCTACACAGCATGCGGCAATACATATAGTCTACACAGCATGCCGTAATACATATAGTATGCACTGCAAACCATAATACATATTGTCTACACAGCATGCGGCAATACATATAGTCTACACAGCATACCGTAATACATAGAGTATACACAGCATACCGTAAAATATATAGTATACACAGCATGCTGCAATACATATAGTGTACACAGCATGCCGTAATACATATAGTATACGCAGCGTGCAGTAATACATATAGTATACACAGCATGCCGTAATACATATAGTATACACAGCGTGCAATAATACATAGAGTATACACAACATGCCGTAATACATATAGTATACACATCATGCCGTAATACATATAGTATACACATCATGCCGTAATACATATAGTATACACAACATACCGTAATACATATAGCATACATATCATGCCGTAATACATATAGTATACACAGAATACCGTAATACATATAGTATACACAGCATACCGTAATACATATAGTATTCACAGCGTGCCGTAATACATATAGCATACACAGCAAACCGCAATACATATAGTATACACAGCATATCATAATACATATAGTATACACAGCATGCCGCCTTATATATAGTATACACAGCGTGCCGCAATACATATAGTATATACAGCATGCCGCAATACATATAATATACACAGCATGCCGTAATACATATAGTATGCACAGCATGCGGCAATACTTATAGTCTACACACCATGCCGTTATACATATAGTATACACAGCATGCCGCAATACATATAGTATGCACAGCATGCCGTAATACATATAGTATGCACAGAATGCCGTAATACATATAGTCTACACCGCATGCCGCAATACATATAGCATACACAGCAAACCGTAATACATATAGTCTACACAGCATGTTTGTGTTGTTGTGTTTTGTTGTGTTTTGTGTTTTGTGTGTTTTTTGTTTTTGTGTTTTGTTTGGTTTTGTGTGTTTGTTTGGTTTTGTTGCGGTAATACATATAGTATACACAGCATGCCGTAATACATATAGTATGCACAGCATGCCGTAATACATATAGTATACACAGCATGCGGTAATACATATAGTCTACACAGCATACCGTAATACATATAGTATACACAGCATACCGTAATAAATATAGTATACACAGCATACCGTAATAAATATAGTATACACAGCATACCGTAATACATATAGTATACACATCATGCCGTAATACATATAGTATACAAAGCATGCCGTAATACATATAGTATACACAACGTGCCGTAATACATATAGTCGACACAGGATACGTAATACATATAGTATACACAGCATGCCGTAATACATATAGTATGCACAGCATACCGTAATACATATAGTATTCACAGCGTGCCGTAATACATATAGTATACACAGCATGCAGCAATACATATAGTATACACAGCATGCCGTAATACATATAGTATACACAGCATGCAGTAATACATATAGTATACACAGCATGCCGTAATACATATAGTATGCACAGCATGCGGCAATACATATAGTCTACACAGCATGCCGTAATACATATAGTATACACAGCATGCCGCAATACATATAGTATGCACAGCATGGCGTAATACATATAGCATACACAGCAAACCGTAATACATATAGTCTACACAGCATGCGGAAATACATATAGTCTACACAGAATGCCGTAATACATATAGTATGCACAGCATGCCGTAATACATATAGTCTACACAGCATGCGGCAATGCATATAGTCTACACAGCATACCGTAATACATATAGTATACACAGCATACCGTAATACATATAGTATACACAGCATACCGTAATAAATATAGTATACACAGCATGTCGTAATACATATAGTATACACAGCATGTCGTAATACATATAGTATACACAGCATGCCGTAATACATATACTATACGCAGCGTGCAGTAATACATATAGTATACACAGCATGCCGTAATACATATAGTATACACAGCGTGCAATAATACATAGAGTATACACAACATGCCGTAATACATATAGTATACACATCATGCCGTAATACATATAGTATACACATCATGCCGTAATATATATTGTATGCACAGCATACCGTAATACATATAGCATAAATATCATGCCGTAATACATATAGTATACACAGCATGCCGTAATACATATAATATACACGGCATACCGTAATATATATATAGCATGCACAAAACCGCAATACATATAGTCTACACAGCATGCCGTAATACATATAGTATACACAGCATGCCGTAATACATATAGTGTACACAGAATGCCGTAATACATATAGTCTACACAGCATGCCGCAATACATATAGTATACACAGCAAACCGTAATACATATAGTCTACATAGCATGCGGCAATACATATAGTCTACACAGCATACCGTAATACATACAGTATACACAGCATACCGTAACATATATAGTATACACAGCATACCGTAATACATATAGTATACACATCATGCCGTAATACATATTGTATACACAGCATACCGTAATACATATAGCATACACAGCATACCGTAATACATATAGTATTCACAGCGTGCCGTAATACATATAATATACACAGCATGCTGCAATACATATGGTATACACAGTATGCCGTAATACAAATAGTATACACGGACTACCGTAATACATATAGCATACACAGCATACCGTAATACATATAGCATACACAGCATACCGTAATACATATAGTATTCACAGCGTGCCGTAATACATATAATATACACAGCATGCAGCAATACATATAGTATACACAGCATGCCGTAATACATATAGTATACACTGTTTTGTAGCATGCAGTAATACATATAGCATACACAGCATACCGTAATACATATAGTATTCACAGCGTGCCGTAATACATATAATATACACAGCATGCTGCAATACATATAGTATACACAGTATGCCGTAATACATATAGTATACACGGCATACCGTAATATCTATAGCATACACAGCAAACCGCAATACATATAGTATACACAGCATACCGTAATACATATAGTATACACATAATGCCGTCATATAGTATACACAGCATGCCGCAAAAATGTATACAGATGCCGTATCATATGTATACACAGATGCCGTAATAATATAGTATACACAGCATCCGCAATAATATAGTATACACAGCATCCGTAATACATATAGTATGCACAGCATCGTAATAATATAGTTACACACATGCGTAATACATATAGTATCACAGCATGCCGTAATACATATATATACACGCATGCGAATACATATAGTATACACAGCATGCGTAATACATATAGTATACACAGCTGGAATACATATGGTATACACATCATGCCGTAATACATATAGTATACAGAGCGTGCAATAATACATAGAGTATACACACATGCCGTAATACATATAGTATACACATCATGCCGTAATACGTATAGTTACACAGCATGCCGTAATACATATAGTATACACAGCGTACAATAATACATATAGTATAACACATGCCGTAATACAATAGTATACACAGCGTCAATAATACATAGAGTATACACATCATGCTGTAATACATATAGTATACACATCATGCCGTAATACATATAGTATACAAAGCATGCCGTAATACATATAGTATACACAACGTGCCGTAATACATATAGTCGACACAGCATGCCGTAATACATATAGTATACACATAGTATACACAGCATGCGCAATACATATAGTATAACAGCATACCGTAATACATATAGTATACACAGCGTGAAAATACATATGTATACACACATGCCTAATACATATAGTATACACGCTCTAATACATATAGATACAATCATGCCGTAATACATATAGTTACACAGCATCCGTAATACATATAGTATACACAGCATCCGTAATACATATAGTATGTTTTTTTGGTTTGTTTTTGTTGTGTTTTTGTGTACACAGCATGCCGTAATACATATAGTATACACAGCATGCCGTAATACATATAGTATACACAGCATGCCGCAATACATATAGTATACACAGCATGCCGTAATACATATAGTATGCACAGCATGCCGCAATACATATAGTATACACATCATGCCGTAATACATATAGTATGCACAGCATGCCGTAATACATATAGTATACACAGCATGCCGTAATACATATAGTATACACAGCATGCCGTAATACATATAGTATACACAGCATGCCGCAATACATATAGTATACACAGCATGCCGTAATACATATAGTCTACACAGCATGCCGCAATACATATAGTATACACAGCATACCGTAATACATATAGTATACACAGCATACCGTAAAATATAGTATACACAGCTGTAATACATATAGTTCAACTGGCCGTAATACATATGTATACACAGCATCCGTAATACATATAGTATGCAGCATGGAATCATATGTATACAATGCCGTAATACATATGTATCACACATCGGATACATATAGTCTACACAGCATGCCGTAATACATATAGTATACACAGCATACGTAATACATATAGTATAACAGCTGCCGTAATAATATAGTATACATTTGTGTTTTTAGCATCGTAATAATTAGTATACACAGCATCCGTAATACATATAGTATACACAGCTCGTAATAATATAGTATACACAGTTCGTAATACATATGTATACACAGCATGCGTTTTTTGTTTTGGTTTGTTCACAGCATGCCGCAATACATATAGTATACACAGCATACCGTAATACATATAGTATACACAGCGTGTAAGAATACATATGGTATACACATCATGCCGTAATACATATAGTATACACAGCGTGCAATAATACATAGAGTATACACAACATGCCGTAATACATATAGTATACACATCATGCCGTAATACATATAGTATACACAGCATGCCGTAATACATATAGTATACACAGCGTGCCATAATACATATAGTATACACAGCGTGCCGTAATACATATAGTATACACAGCATGCTGCAATACATATAGTATACACAGCATGCCGTAATACATATAGTATACACAGCGTGCAATAATACATATAGTATACACAGCATGCCGTAATACATATAGTATACACAGCGTGCAATAATACATATAGTATACACATCATGCAGTAATACATATAGTATACACATCATGCCGTAATACATATAGTATACAAAACATGCCGTAATACATATAGTATACACAGCATGCCGTAATACATATAGTATACACAGCATGCCGTAATACATATGGTATACACAGCATGCCGCAATACATATAGTATACACAGCATGCCGTAATACATATAGCATGCACAGCATACCATAATACATATAGTATACACATCATGCCGTAATACATATAGTATGCACAGCATGCCGCAATACATATAGTATGCACAGCGTGCCGTAATACATATAGTATACACAGCATGCCGCAATACATATAGCATACACAGCATACCGTAATAAATATAGTATACACAGCATGCCGTAATACATATAGTCTACACAAGGTGCCGTAATACATATAGTCGACACAGCATGTCGTAATACATATAGTATACACAGCATGCCGTAATACATATAGTATACACAGCATGCCGTAATACATATAGTATACACAGCATGCGCGCAAATACATATAGTATACACATCATGCTGTAATACATATAGGATGCACAGCATGCCGTAATACATATAGTATACACAGCATGCCGCAATACATATAGTATGCACAGCGTGCCGTAATACATATAGTATACACAGCATGCCGCAATACATATAGTATACACAGCATACCGTAATACATATAGTATACACAGCATGCCGTAATACATATAGTCTACACAGCTTGCCGTAATACATATAGTATACACAGCATCACATAATACATATAGTATACACAGCATGCCGCAATACATATAGTATACACAGCCTGCCGTAATACATATAGTATACACAACATGCCGTAATACATATAGTATACACAGCGTGTAAGAATACATATGGTATACACATCATGCCGTAATACATATAGTATACACAGCGTGCAATAATACATAGAGTATACACAACATACCGTAATACATATAGTATACACAGCATGCCGTAATACATATAGTATACAGAGCGTGCAATAATACATATAGTATAAACAGCATGCCGTAATACATATAGTATACACAGCGTGCAATAATACATAGAGTATACACATCATGCCGTAATACATATAGTATACACATCATGCCGTAATACATATAGTATTCAAAGCATCCCGTAATACATATAGTATACACAACGTGCCGTAATACATATAGTAAACACAGCATGCCGTAATACATATAGTATACACAACATAACGTAATACATATAGTATACACAGCATGCCGCAATACATATAGTATACACAACGTGCCGTAATACCTATAGCATACACAGCGTGCCGCAATAAATATAGTATACACAGCATGCCGCAATACATATAGTATATACAGCATACCGTAATACATATAGTATACACAGCGTGTAAGAATACATATGGTATACACATCATGCCGTAATACATATAGTATACACAGCGTGCAATAATACATAGAGTATACACAACATGCCGTAATACATATAGTATACACATCATGCCGTAATACATATAGTCTACACAGCATGCGGTAATACATATAGTATACACAGCGTGCCGTAATACACATAGTATACACAGCATGCTGCAATACATACAGTATACACAGCATGCCGAAATACATATAGTATACACAGCGTGCAATAATACATATAGTATACACAGCATGCCGTAATACATATAGTATACACAGCGTGCAATAATACATATAGTATACACATCAAGCAGTAATACATATTGTATACACATCATGCCGTAATACATATAGTATAAAAAACATGCCGTAATACATATAGTATACACAGCATGCCGTAATACATATAGTATGCACAGCATGCCGTAATACATATGGTATACACAGCATGCCGCAATACATATAGTATACACAACATGCCGTAATACATATAGCATGCACAGCATACCATAATACATATAGTATACACATCATGCTGTAATACATATAGTATGCACAGCATGCCGCAATACATATAGTATGCACAGCGTGCCGTAATACATATAGTATACACAGCATGCCGCAATACATATAGCATACACAGCATACCGTAATAAATATAGTATACACAGCATGCCGTAATACATATAGTCTACACAAGGTGCCGTAATACATATAGTCGACACAGTATGTCGTTATACATATAATATACACAGCATGCCGTAATACATATAGTATGCACAGCATGCCGTAATACATATAGTATACACAGCATACTGTACATATAGCATGCACAGCATACCATAATACATATAGTATACACATCATGCTGTAATACATATAGGATGCACAGCATGCCGTAATACATATACTATACACAGCATGCCGCAATACATATAGTATGCACAGCGTGCCGTAATACATATAGTATACACAGCATGCCGCAATACATATAGTATACACAGCATACCGTAATAAATATAGTATACACAGCATGCCGTAATACATATAGTCTACACAACTTGCCGTAATACATATAGTATACACAGAATCACATAATACATATAGTATACACAGCATGCCGCAATACATAGAGTATACACAGCCTGCCGTAATACATATAGTATACACAGCATGCTGCAATACATATAGTATACACAGCATGCCGTAATACATAATTTTTTATAGTATACACAGCGTGTAAGAATACATATGGTATACACATCATGCCGTAATACATATAGTATACACAGCGTGCAATAATACATAGAGTATACACAACATACCGTAATACATATAGTATACACAGCATGCCGTAATACATATAGTATACACAGCGTGCAATAATACATATAGTATAAACAGCATGCCGTAATACATATAGTATACACAACATAACGTAATACATATAGTATACACAGCATGCCGCAATACATATAGTATACACAGCGTGCCGTAATACATATAGTATACACAGCATGCTGTAATACATATAGTATACACAGCATGCCGTAATACATATAGTATACACAGCGTGCAATAATACATATAGTATACACATCATGCCGTAATACGTATAGTATACACAGCGTGCAATAATACATATAGTATACACATCATGCAGTAATACATATTGTATACACATCATGCCGTAATACATATATTATAAAAAACATGCCGTAATTCATATACTATACACAGCATGCCGTAATACATATAGTATACACAGCATGCCGTAATACATATAGCATGCACAGCATGCCGTAATACATATAGTATACACAGCATACCGTAATACATATAGCATGCACAGCATATCATAATACATATAGTATACACATCATGCTGTAATACATATAGTATACACAGCATGCCGCAATACATATGGTATACACAGCATGCCGTAATACATATAGTCAACGCAACGTGCCGTAATACATATAGTCGACACAGCATGTCGTAATACATATAGTATACATAGCATGCCGTAATACATAAAGTATACACAGCATGCCGTAATACATATAGTATACACAGCATACCGTTATACATATAGTATACACAGCAAACCGCAATACATATAGCATGCACAGCGTGTAGTAATACATATAATATACACAGCATGCTGCAATACATATAGTATACACAGCATGCCGTAATACATATAGTATACACAGCATGCCGCAATACATATAGTATACACAGCATGCCGCAATACATATAGCATACACAGTATACCGTAATAAATATAGTATACACAGCATGCCGTAATACATATAGTCTACACAACGTGCCATAATACATATAGTATACACAGCATCACATAATACATATAGTATACACAGCATACCGCAATACATAGAGTATACACAGCCTGCCGTAATACATATAGTATACACAGCATGCTGCAATACATATAGTATACACAGCATGCCGTAATACATAAATTGTTATAGTATACACAGCGTGTATGAATACATATGGTATACACATCATGCCGTAATACATATAGTATACACAGCGTGCAATAATACATAGAGTATACACAACATGCCGTAATACATATAGTATACACATCATGCCGTAATACATATAGTATACACAGCGTGCTATAATACATATAGTATAAACAGCATGCCGTAATACATATAGTATACACATCATACCGTAATACATATAGTATACAAAGCATGCCGTAATACATATAGTATACACAACGTGCCGTAATACATATAGTAAACACAGCATGCCGTAATACATATAGTATACACAACATAACGTAATACATATAGTATACACAGCATGCCGCAAAACATATAGTATACACAGCGTGCCGTAATACATATAGTATACACAGCATGCTGCAATACATATAGTATACACAGCATGCCGTAATACATATAGTATACATAGCGTGCAATAATACATATAGTATACACAGCATGCCGTAATACATATAGTATACACAACGTGCAATAATACATATAGTATACACATCATGCAGTAATACATATTGTATACACATCATGCCGTAATACATATAGTATAAAAAACATGCCGTAATACATATAGTATACACAGCATGCCGTAATACATATAGTATGCACAGCATGCCGTAATACATATGGTATACACAGCATGCCGCAATACATATAGTATACACAGCATGCCGTAATACATATAGCATGCACAGCATACCATAATACATATAGTATACACATCATGCTGTAATACATATAGTATGCACAGCATGCCGCAATACATATAGTATGCACAGCGTGCGGTAATACATATAGTATACACAGCATGCCGCAATACATATGGCATACACAGCATACCGTAATAAATATAGTATACACAGCATGCCGTAATACATATAGTGTACACAAGGTGCCGTAATACATATAGTCGACACAGTATGTCGTTATACATATAGTATACAGAGCATGCCGTAATACATATAGTATACACAGCATGCTGTAATACATAGAGTATACACATCATACTGTAATACATAGAGTATACACAGCCTGCCGTAATACATATAATATACACAGCATGCTGCAATACATATAGTATACACAGCATGCCGTAATACATAAATTGTTATAGTATACACAGCGTGTATGAATACATATGGTATACACATCATGCCGTAATACATATAGTATACAGAGCGTGCAATAATACATAGAGTATACACAACATGCCGTAATACATATAGTATACACATCATGCCGTAATACGTATAGTCTACACAGCATGCCGTAATACATATAGTATACACAGCGTACAATAATACATATAGTATAAACAGCATGCCGTAATACATATAGTATACACAGCGTACAATAATACATAGATTATACACATCATGCCGTAATACATATAGTATACACATCATGCCGTAATACATATAGTATACAAAGCATGCCGTAATACATATAGTATACACAACGTGCCGTAATACATATAGTCGACACAGCATGCCGTAATACATAGAGTATACACAAAATAATGTAATAAATATAGTATACACAGCATGCCGCAATACATATAGTATATACAGCATACCGTAATACATATAGTATACACAGCGTGTAAGAATACATATCGTATACACATCATGCCGTAATACATATAGTATACACAGCATACCGTAATACATATAGCATACATATCATGCCGTAATACATATAGTCTACACAGCATACCGTAATACATATAGTATACACAGCATACCGTAATACATATAGTATTCACGGGCATACCGTAATACATATAGCATACATATCATGCCGTAATACATATATTATAGACAGCATACCGTAATACATATAGTGTACACAGCATACCGTAATACATATGGTATACACAGCATACCGTAATACATATAGCATACACAGCAAACCGCAATACATATAGCATACACAGCATGCTGTAATACATATAGTATACACAGCATGCCGTAATACATATAGTATACACGGCATACCGTAATACATATAGCATGCACAAAACCGCAATACATATAGTATACACAGAATGCCGTAATACATATAGTATGCACAGCATGCCGCAATACATATAGTATACACAGCATGCCATAATACATATAGTATGCACAGCATGCGGCAATACATATAGTATGCACAGCATGCCGTAATACATATAGTATACACAGAATGCCGTAATACATATAGTCTACACAGCATGCCGCAATACATATAGTATACACAGCAAACCGTAATACATATAGTCTACACAGCATGCGGCAATACATATAGTCTACACAGCATACCGTAATACATATAGTATACACAGCATACCGTAACATATATAGTATACACAGCCTACCGTAATACATATAGTATACACATCATGCCGTAATACATATAATATACACATCATGCCGTAATACATATTGTATACACAGCATACCGTAATACATATAGTATGCACAGCATGCCGCAATTCATATAGTATACACCACATGCCGTAATACATATGGTATACACAGCATACGGCATTACATATAGTCTACACAGCATGCCGTAATACATATATTATACACAGCATATCGTAATACATATAGTATATACAGCATGCCGTAATAAATATAGTATACAGCATACCTCAATAAATATAGTATCCACAGCATACCGTAAAATATATAATATACACAGCATAACTTAATAAATATAGTATACACAGCATACCGTAATACATATAGTATACACAGCATACCGTAATAAATATAGTATACACAGCATATCGTAATACATATAGTATACACAGCATGCCGTAATACATATAATATACACAGCATGCCGCAATACATATAGCATACACAGCGTGCCGCAATAAATATAGTATACACAGCATGCCGCAATACATATAGTATATACAGCATACCGTAATACATATAGTATACACAGCGTGTAAGAATACATATGGTATACACATCATGCCGTAATACATATAGTATACACAGCATACCGTAATACATATAGTATACACATCATGCCGTAATACATATAGTATACACATCATGCCGTAATACATATAGTATACACATCATGCAATAATACATAGAGTATACACAACATTCCGTAATACATATAGTATACACATCATGCCGTAATACATATAGTCTACACAGCATGCGGTAATACATATAGTATACACAGCGTGCAATAATACATATAGTATACACAGCGTGCCGTAATACACATAGTATACACAGCATGCTGCAATACATACAGTATACACAGCATGCCGAAATACATATAGTATACACAGCGTGCAATAATACATATAGTATACACAGCATGCCGTAATACATATAGTATACACAGCGTGCAATAATACATTTAGTATACACATCATGCAGTAATACATATTGTATACACATCATGCCGTAATACATATAGTATAAAAAACATGCCGTAATACATATAGTATACACAGCATGCCGTAATACATATAGTATGCACAGCATGCCGTAATACATATGGTATACACAGCATGCCGCAATACATATAGTATACACAGCATGCCGCAATACATATAGCATACACAGCATACCGTAATAAATATAGTATACACAGCATGCCGTAATACATATAGTCTACACAAGGTGCCGTAATACATATAGTATGCACAGCGTGCCATAATACATATAGTATACACAGCATGCCATAATACATATAGTATACACAGCATGCCGCAATACATATAGCATACACAGCATACCGTAATAAATATAGTATACACAGCATGCCGTAATACATATAGTATACACATCATGCTGTAATACATATAGGATGCACAGCATGCCGTAATACATATACTATACACAGCATGCCGCAATACATATAGTATGCACAGCGTGCCGTAATACATATAGTATACACAGCATGCCGCAATACATATAGTATACACAGCATACCGTAATAAATATAGTATACACAGCATGCCGTAATACATATAGTCTACACAACTTGCCGTAATACATATAGTATACACAGCATCACATAATACATATAGTATACACAGCATGCCGCAATACATAGAGTATACACAGCCTGCCGTAATACATATAGCATACATATCATGCCGTAATACATATATTATAGACAGCATACCGTAATACATATAGTATACACAGCATACCGTAATACATATGGTATACACAGCATACCGTAATACATATAGCATACACAGCAAACCGCAATACATATAGCATACACAGCATGCTGTAATACATATAGTATACACAGCATGCCGTAATACATATAGTATACACGGCATACCGTAATACATATAGCATGCACAAAACCGCAATACATATAGTATACACAGAATGCCGTAATACATATAGTATGCACAGCATGCCACAATACATATAGTATACACAGCATGCCATAATACATATAGTATGCACAGCATGCGGCAATACATATAGTATGCACAGCATGCCGTAATACATATAGTATACACAGAATGCCGTAATACATATAGTCTACACAGCATGCCGCAATACATATAGTATACACAGCAAACCGTAATACATATAGTCTACACAGCATACCGTAATACATATAGTATACACAGCATACCGTAACATATATAGTATACACAGCCTACCGTAATACATATAGTATACACATCATGCCGTAATACATATAATATACACATCATGCCGTAATACATATTGTATACACAGCATACCGTAATACATATAGTATGCACAGCATGCCGCAATTCATATAGTATACACCACATGCCGTAATACATATGGTATGCACAGCATACGGCATTACATATAGTCTACACAGCATGCCGTAATACATATATTATACACAGCATATCGTAATACATATAGTATATACAGCATGCCGTAATAAATATAGTATACAGCATACCGCAATAAATATAGTATCCACAGCATACCGTAAAATATATAATATACACAGCATAACGTAATAAATATAGTATACACAGCATACCGTAATACATATAGTATACACAGCATACCGTAATAAATATAGTATACACAGTATATCGTAATACATATAGTATACACAGCATGCCGTAATACATATAATATACACAGCATGCCGCAATACATATAGCATACACAGCGTGCCGCAATAAATATAGTATACACAGCATGCCGCAATACATATAGTATATACAGCATACCGTAATACATATAGTATACACAGCGTGTAAGAATACATATGGTATACACATCATGCCGTAATACATATAGTATACACAGCATACCGTAATACATATAGTATACACATCATGCCGTAATACATATAGTATACACATCATGCCGTAATACATATAGTATACACATCATGCAATAATACATAGAGTATACACAACATGCCGTAATACATATAGTATACACATCATGCCGTAATACATATAGTCTACACAGCATGCGGTAATACATATAGTATACACAGCGTGCAATAATACATATAGTATACACAGCGTGCCGTAATACACATAGTATACACAGCATGCTGCAATACATATAGATATACACAGCGTGCAGTAATACATATAGTATACAAAGCATGCCGTAATACATATAGTATAAACATCATGCCGTAATACATATAGTATACAAAGCATGCCGTAATACATATAGTATACACAACGTGCCGTAATACATATAGCATGCACAGCATACCATAATACATATAGTATACACATCATGCTGTAATACATATAGTATGCACAGCATGCCGTAATACATATAGTATACACAGCATGCCGCAATACATATAGTATGCACAGCGTGCCGTAATACATATAGTATACACAGCATGCCGCAATACATATAGCATACACAGCATACCGTAATAAATATAGTATACACAGCATGCCGTAATACATATAGTCTACACAACGTGCCGTAATACATATAGGCGACACAGCATGTCGTAATACATATAGTATACACAGCATGCCGTAATACATATAGTATATACAGCATGCCGTAATACATATAGTATACACAGCATACCGTTATACATATAGTATACACAGCAAACCGCAATACATATAGCATGCACAACGTGTAGTAATACATATAATATACACAGCATGCTGCAATACATATAGTATACACAGCATGCAGTAATACATATAGTATACACAGCATGCCGCAATACATATAGTATACACAGCATGCCGTAATACATATAGTATGCACAGCATGCCGTAATAAATATAGATATACACAGCGTGCAATAATACATAGAGTATACACAACATGCCGTAATACATATAGTATACACAGCATACCGTTATACATATAGCATACACAGCATACCGTAATAAATATAGTATACACAGCAAACCGCAATACATATAGCATGCACAGCGTGTAGTAATACATATAATATACACAGCATGCTGCAATACATATAGTATACACAGCATGCCGTAATACATATAGTATACACAGCATGCCGCAATACATATAGTATACACAGCATGCCGTAATACATATAGTATGCACAGCATGCGGCAATACATATAGTCTACACAGCATGCCGTAATACATATAATATACACAACATGCCGTAATACACATAGTCGACACAGCATGCCGTAATACATATAGTATACACAGCATGCCGCAATACATATAGTATGCACAGCATGCCGCAATACATATAGTATGCACAGCATGCCGTATTACATATAGTATACACAGCGTCCAATAATACATATAGTATACACAGCATGCCGTAATACATATAGATATACACAGCGTGCAGTAATACATATAGTATACAAAGCAAGCCGTAATACATATAGTATACACATCATGCCGTAATACATATAGTATACAAAGCATGCTGTAATACATATAGTATGCACATCATGCCGTAATACATATAGTATACACAGCATGCCGCAATACATATAGTATGCACAGCGTGCCGTAATACATATAGTATACACAGCATGCCGCAATACATATAGCATACACAGCATACCGTAATAAATATAGTATACACAGCATGCCGTAATACATATAGTCTACACAACGTGCCGTAATACATATAGTCGACACAGAATGTCGTAATATATATAGTATACACAGCATGCCGTAATACATATAGTATACACAGCATGCCGTAATACATATAGTATACACAGCATACCGTTATACATATAGTATACACAGCAAACCGCAATACATATAGCATGCACAGCGTGTAGTAATACATATAATATACACAGCATGCTGCAATACATATAGTATACACAGCATGCCGTAATACATATAGTATACACAGCATGCCGCAATACATATAGTATACACAGCATGCCGTAATACATACAGTATGCACAGCATGCGGCAATACATATAGTCTACACAGCATGCCGTAATACATATAGTATACACAGCATACCGTTATACATATAGTATACACAGCAAACCGCAATACATATAGCATGCACAGCGTGTAGTAATACATATAATATACACAGCATGCTGCAATACATATAGTATACACAGCATGCCGTAATACATATAGTATACACAGCATGCCGCAATACATATAGTATACACAGCATGCCGTAATACATATAGTATGCACAGCATGCGGCAATACATATAGTCTACACAGCATGCCGTAATACATATAATATACACAACATGCCGTAATACACATAGTCGACACAGCATGCCGTAATACATATAGTATACACAGCATGCCGCAATACATATAGTATGCACAGCATGCCGCAATACATATAGTATGCACAGCATGCCGTAATACATATAGTATACACAGCGTCCAATAATACATATAGTATACACAGCATGCCGTAATACATATAGATATACACAGCGTGCAGTAATACATATAGTATACAAAGCATGCCGTAATACATATAGTATACACATCATGCCGTAATACATATAGTATACAAAGCATGCCGTAATACATATAGTATACACAACGTGCCGTAATAAATATAGCATGCACAGCATACCATAATACATATAGTATACACATCATGCTGTAATACATATAGTATGCACATCATGCCGTAATACATATAGTATACACAGCATGCCGCAATACATATAGTATGCACAGCGTGCCGTAATACATATAGTATACACAGCATGCCGCAATACATATAGCATACACAGCATACCGTAATAAATATAGTATACACAGCATGCCGTAATACATATAGTCTACACAACGTGCCGTAATACATATAGTCGACACAGCATGTCGTAATATATATCGTATACACAGCATGCCGTAATACATATAGTATACATAGCATGCCGTAATACATATAGTATACACAGCATACCGTTATACATATAGTATACACAGCAAACCGCAATACATATAGCATGCACAGCGTGTAGTAATACATATAATATACACAGCATGCTGCAATACATATAGTATACACAGCATGCCGTAATACATATAGTATACACAGCATGCCGCAATACATATAGTATACACAGCATGCCGTAATACATATAGTATGCACAGCATGCGGCAATACATATAGTCTACACAGCATGCCGTAATACATATAATATACACAACATGCCGTAATACACATAGTCGACACAGCATGCCGTAATACATATAGTATACACAGCATGCCGCAATACATATAGTATACACAGCGTGCCGTAATACAAATAGTATACACAGCATGTTGCAATACATATAGTATACACAGCATGCCGTAATACATATAGTATACACAGCGTCCAATAATACATATAGTATACACAGCATGCCGTAATACATATAGATATACAAAGCGTGCAGTAATACATATAGTATACACAACATGCCGTAATACATATAGTATACACATCATGCCGTAATACATATTGTATACACATCATGCCGTAATACATATAGTATACAACGCATGCCGTAATACATATAGTATACACAACGTGCCGTATTACATATAGTCGACACAGCATGCCGTAATACATATAGTATACACAGCATGCCGTAATACATATAGTATACACAGCATGCCGTAATACATATAGTATACACAGCGTGCAATAATACATATAGTATACACATCATGCAGTAATACATATTGTATACACATCATGCCGTAATACATATAGTATGCACAGCATGCCGTAATACATATGGTATACACCACAGCATGCCGCAATACATATAGTATACACAGCATGCCGTAATACATATAGCATGCACAGCATACCATAATACATATAGTATACACATCATGCTGTAATACATATAGTATGCACAGCATGCCGCAATACATATAGTATGCACAGCATGCCGTAATACATATAGTATACACAGCGTCCAATAATACATATAGTATACACAGCATGCCGTAATACATATAGATATACACAGCGTGCAGTAATACATATAGTATACAAAGCATGCCGTAATACATATAGTATACACATCATGCCGTAATACATATAGTATACAAAGCATGCCGTAATACATATAGTATACACATCATGCCGTAATACATATAGTATACAAAGCATGCCGTAATACATATAGTATACACATCATGCCGTAATACATATAGTATACAAAGCATGCCGTAATACATATAGTATACACATCATGCCGTAATACATATAGTATACACAGCATGCCGTAATACATATAGTATACACATCATGCCGTAATACATATAGTATACACAGCATGCCGTAATACATATAGTATACACAGCATGCCGTAATACATATAGTATGCACAGCGTGCCGTAATACATATAGTATACACAGCATGCCGCAATACATATAGTATGCACAGCGTGCCGTAATACATATAGTATACACAGCATGCCGCAATACATATAGCATACACAGCATACCGTAATAAATATAGTATACACAGCATGTCGTAATACATATAGTATACACAGCATACTGTAATACATATAGTATACACAGCATGCCGTAATACATATAGCATGCACAGCATACCATAATACATATAGTATACACATCATGCTGTAATACATATAGTATGCACAGCATGCCGTAATACATATAGTATGCACAGTGTGCCGTAATACATATAGTATGCACAGCATGCCGCAATACATATAGCATACACAGCATACCGTTATAAATATAGTATACACAGCATGCCGTAATACATATAGTCTACACAACGTGCCGTAATACATATAGTCGACACAGCATGTCGTAATATATATAGTATACACAGCATGCCGTAATACATATAGTATACACAGCATGCCGTAATACATATAGTATACACAGCATACCGTTATACATATAGTATACACAGCAAATCGCAATACATATAGCATGCACAGCGTGTAGTAATACATATAATATACACAGCATGCTGCAATACATATAGTATACACAGCATGCCGTAATACATATAGTATACACAGCATGCCGCAATACATATAGTATACACAGCATGCCGTAATACATATAGTATGCACAGCATGCGGCAATACATATAATCTACACAGCATGCCGTAATACATATAATATACACAACATGCCGTAATACACATAGTCGACACAGCATGCCGTAATACATATAGTATACACAGCATGCCGCAATACATATAGTATACACAGCGTGCCGTAATACAAATAGTATACACAGCATGTTGCAATACATATAGTATACACAGCATGCCGTAATACATATAGTATACACAGCGTCCAATAATACATATAGTATACACAGCATGCCGTAATACATATAGATATACAAAGCGTGCAGTAATACATAGAGTATACACAACATGCCGTAATACATATAGTATACACATCATGCCGTAATACATATTGTATACACATCATGCCGTAATACATATAGTATACAAAGCATGCCGTAATACATATAGTATACACAACGTGCCGTATTACATATAGTCGACACAGCATGCCGTAATACATATAGTATACACAGCATGCCGTAATACATATAGTATACACAGCATGCCGTAATACATATAGTATACACAGCGTGCAATAATACATATAGTATACACATCATGCAGTAATACATATTGTATACACATCATGCCGTAATACATATAGTATAAAAAACATGCCGTAATACATATAGTATACACAGCATGCCGTAATACATATAGTATGCACAGCATGCCGTAATACATATGGTATACACAGCATGCCGCAATACATATAGTATACACAGCATGCCGTAATACATATAGCATGCACAGCATACCATAATACATATAGTATACACATCATGCTGTAATACATATAGTATGCACAGCATGCCGCAATACATATAGTATGCACAGCATGCCGTAATACATATAGTATACACAGCGTCCAATAATACATATGGTATACACAGCATGCCGTAATACATATAGTATACACAGCGTGCAGTAATACATATAGTGTACAAAGCATGCCGTAATACATATAGTATACACATCATGCCGTAATACATATAGTATACAAAGCATGCCGTAATACATATAGTATACACAACGTGCCGTAATACATATAGCATGCACAGCATACCATAATACATATAGTATACACATCATGCTGTAATACATATAGTATGCACATCATGCCGTAATACATATAGTATACACAGCATGCCGCAATACATATAGTATGCACAGCGTGCCGTAATACATATAGTATACACAGCATGCCGCAATACATATAGCATACACAGCATACCGTAATAAATATAGTATACACAGCATGCCGTAATACATATAGTCTACACAGCGTGCCGTAATACATATAGTCGACACAGCATGTCGTAATACATATAGTATACACAGCATGCCGTAATACATATAGTATATACAGCATGCCGTAATACATATAGTATACACAGCATACCGTTATACATATAGTATACACAGCAAACCGCAATACATATAGCATGCACAGCGTGTAGTAATACATATAATATACACAGCATGCTGCAATACATATAGTATACACAGCATGCAGTAATACATATAGTATACACAGCATGCCGCAATACATATAGTATACACAGCATGCCGTAATACATATAGTATGCACAGCATGCCGTAATAAATATAGATATACACAGCGTGCAATAATACATAGAGTATACACAACATGCCGTGATACATATAGTATACACATCATGCCGTAATACATATAGTATACACATCATGCCGTAATACATATAGTATACAAAGCATGCCGTAATACATATAGTATACACAACGTACCGTAATACATATAGTCGATACAGCATGCCGTAATACATATAGTATACACAACATACCGTAATACATATAGTATACACAGCATGCCGTAATACATATGGTATACACAGCATGCCGCAATACATATAGTATACAAAGCATGCCGTATTACATATAGAATACACAACGTGCCGTAATACATATAGTCGACACAGCATGCCGTAATACATATAGTATGCACAACATAACGTAATACATATAGTATACACAGCATGCCGCAATACATATAGTATACACAGCGTGCCGTAATACATATAGTATACACAGCATGCTGCAATACATATAGTATACACAGCATGCCGTAATACATATAGTATACACAGCGTGCAATAATACATATAGTATACACATCATGCAGTAATACATATTGTATACACATCATGCCGTAATACATATAGTATACAAAACATGCCGTAATACATATAGTATACACAGCATGCCGTAATACATATAGAATGCACAGCATGCCGTAATACATATGGTATACACAGCATGCCGCAATACATATAGTATACACAGCATGCCGTAATACATATAGCATGCACAGCATACCATAATACATATAGTATACACATCATGCTGTAATATATATAGTATGCACAGCATGCCGTAATACATAGAGTATACACAGCATGCCGCAATACATATAGTATGCACAGCGTGCCGTAATACACCGTAATAAATATAGCATACACATCATGCCGTAATACATATAGTCTACAAAAGGTGTCGTAATACATATAGTCGACACAGTATATCGTTATACATATAGTATACACAGCATGCCGTAATACATATAGTATGCACAGCATGCCGCAATACATATAGTATACACAGCATGCCGTAATACATATAGTATGCACAGAATGCGGCAATACATATAGTCTACACAGCATGCCGTAATACCTATAGTATACACAGCATGCCGCAATACATATAGTATGCACAGCATGCCGTAATACATATAGTATACACAGCAAACCGTAATACATATAGTCTACACAGTATGCGGCAATACATATAGTCTACACAGCATGCCGTAATACATATAGTATGCACAGCAAACCGTAATACATAGAGTCTACACAGCATGCGGCAATACATATAGTCTACACAGCATACCGTAATACATATACTATACACAGCATACCGTAACATATATAGTATACACAGTATACCGTAATACATATAGTATACACATCATGCAGTAATACATATCGTATACACATCATGCCGTAATACATATTGTATACACAGCATACCGTAATACATATAGTATACAAAGCAAACCGCAATACATATAGCATGCACAGCGTGTAGTAATACATATAATATACACAGCATGCTGCAATACATATAGTATACACAGCATGCCGTAATACATATAGTATGCACAGCATGCGGCAATACATATAGTCCACACAACATGCCGTAATATATATCATATACACAACATGCCGTTATACACATAGTCGACACAGCATGCCGTAATACATATAGTATGCACAGCATAACGTAATACATATAGCATACACAGCATGCCGCAATACATATAGTATATACAGCATGTTGCAATACATATAGTATACACAGCATGCCGTAATACATATCGTATACACAGCGTCCAATAATACATATAGTATACACAACATGCCGTAATACATATAGTATACACATCATGCCGTAATACATATAGTATACACATCATGCCGTAATACATATAGTATACAAAGCATGCCGTAATACATATAGTATACACAACGTGCCGTAATACATATAGTATGCACAGCGTGCCGTAATACATATAGTATACACAGCATGCCGTAATACATATAGTATACACAGAATGCCGTAATACATATGGTATACACAGCATGCCGCAATACATATAGTATAAACAGCATGCCGCAATACATATAGTATGCACAGCGTGCCGTAATACATATAGTATACACGGCATACCGTAATACATATAGCATGCACAAAACCGCAATACATATAGTATACACAGAATGCCGTAATACATATAGTATGCACAGAATGCGGCAATACATATAGTCTACACAGCATGCCGTAATACATATAGTATACACAGCATGCCGCAATACATATAGTATGCACAGCATGCCGTAATACATATAGTATACACAGAATGCCGTAATACATATAGTCTACACAGCATGCCGCAATACATTTAGTATACACAGTACACCGTAATACATATAGTCTACACAGTATGCGGCAATACATATAGTCTACACAGCATGCCGTAATAAATATATAGTATGCACAGCAAACCGTAATACATATAGTCTACACAGCATGCGGCAATACATATAGTCTACACAGCATACCGTAATACATATAGTATACACAGCATACCGTAAAATATATAGTAAACATAGCATACCGTAACATATTTAGTATACACAGCATAACGTAATACATATAGTATACACATCATGCCGTAATACATATAGTATACACATCATGCCGTAATACATATTGTATACACAGCATACCGTAATACATATAGCATACACAGCATACCGTAATACATATAGTATTCACAGCGTGCCTTTATACATATAATATACACAGCATGCTGCAATACATATGGTATACACAGTATGCCGTAATACAAATAGTATACACGGCATACCGTAATACATATAGCATACACAGCAAACCGCAATACATATAGTATACACAGCATACCGTAATACATATAGTATACACAGCATGCCGCCTTACCTATAGTATACACAGCGTGCCGCAATACATATAGTATACACAGAATGTCGTAATACATATAGTATGCACAGCATGCCTCAATACATATAGTATACACCGCATGCCGTAATACATATAATATGCACAGCATACGGCATTACATATAGTCTACACAGCATGCCGTAATACATATAGTATACACAGCATGCCGCAATACATATAGTATACACAGCATGCTGTAAAACATATTGTATGCACAGCATGCGGCAATACATATTGTCTACACAGCATGCCGTAATACATATAATATACACAACATGCCGTAATACACATAGTCGACACAGCATGCCGTATTACGTATAGTATGCACAGCATAACGTAATACATATAGCATACACAGCATGCCGCAATACATATAGTATACACAGCGTGCCGTAATACATATAGTATACAAAGCATGTTGCAATACATAAAGTATACACAGCATGCCGTAATACATATAGTATACACAGCGTCCAATAATACATATAGTATACACAGCATGCCGTAATACATATAGATATACACAGCGTGCAATAATACATAGAGTATACACATCATGCCGTAATACATATAGTATACACATCATGCCGTAATACATATAGTATACAAAGCATGCCGTAATACATAGAGTATACACAACGTGCCGTAATACATATAGTCGACACAGCATGCCGTAATACATATAGTGTACACAGCATGCCGTAATACATATAGTATACACAGCATGCCGTAATACATATGGTATACACAGCATGCCGCAATACATATAGTATACACAGCAAATCGCAATACATATAGCATGCACAGCGTGTAGTAATACATATAATATACACAGCATGCTGCAATACATATAGTATACACAGCATGCCGTAATACATATAGTATACACAGCATGCCGCAATACATATAGTATACACAGCATGCCGTAATACATATAGTATGCACAGCATGCGGCAATACATATAATCTACACAGCATGCCGTAATACATATAATATACACAACATGCCGTAATACACATAGTCGACACAGCATGCCGTAATACATATAGTATACACAGCATGCCGCAATACATATAGTGTACACAGCATGCCGTAATACATATAGTATACACAGCATGCCGCAATACATATAGTATACACAGCATGCCGTAATACATATAGCATGCACAGCATAACATAATGCATATAGTATACACAGCGTGCCGTAATACATATAGTATACACGGCATACCGTAATACATATAGCATGCACAAAACCGCAATACATATAGTATACACAGAATGCCGTAATACATATAGTATGCACAGCATGCCGCAATACATATAGTATACACATTATGCGGCAATACATACAGTCTACACAGCATGCCGTAATACATATAGTATACACAGCATGCCGCAATACATATAGTATGCACAGCATGCCGTAATCCATATAGTATACACAGAATGCCGTAATACATATAGTCTACACAGCATGCCGCAATACATATAGTTTGCACAGCAAACCGTAATACATATAGTCTACACAGCATGCGGCAATACATATAGTCTACACAGCATACCGTAATACATATAGTATACACAGCATACCGTAACATATATAGTATACACAGCATACCGTAATACGTATAGTATACACAACATGCCGTATTACATAGAGTATACACATCATGCCGTAATACATATTGTATACACAGCATACCGTAATACATATAGCATACACAGTATACCGTAATACATATAGTATTCACAGCGTGCCGTAATACATATAATATACACAGCATGCTGCAATACATATGGTATACACAGTATGCCGTAATACAAATAGTATACACGGCATACCGTAATACATATAGTATAAACAGCATGCCGCCTTAAATATAGTATACACAGCGTGCCGCAATACATATAGTATACACAAAATGCCGTAATACATATAGTATGCACAGCATGCCGCAATACATATAGTCTACACAGCATGCGGCAATACATATAGTCTACACAGCATACCGTAATAAATATAGTATACACAGCGTATCGTAATATATATAGTATACACAGCATGCCGTAATAAATATAGCATACACAGCATACCGCAATAAATATAGTATCCACAGCATACCGTAAAATATATAATATACACAGCATACCGTAATAAATATAATATACACAGCATACCGTAATACATATAGTATACACAGCATACCATAATAAATATAGTATACAAAGCATGTCGTAATACATATAGTATACACAGCATGCCGTAATACATATAGTATACACAGCATGCCGCAATACATATAGCATAGACAGCGTGCCGCAATAAATATAGTATACACAGCATGCCGCAATACATATAGTATATACAGCATACCGTAATACATATAGTATACACAGCAAGCCGCAATACATATAGTATACACAGCATAACATAATACATATAGTATACACAGCATGCCGCAATACATATAGTATACACAGCCTGCCGTAATACATATAGTATACACAGCATGCTGCAATACATATAGTATACACAACATGCCGTAATACATATAGTATACACAGCGTGTAAGAATACATATGGTATACACATCATGCCGTAATACATATAGTATACACAGCATGCTGCAATACATATAGTATACACAGCATGCCGTAATACATATAGTATACACAGCGTGTAAGAATACATATGGTATACACATCATGCCGTAATACATATAGTATACACAGCGTGCAATAATACATAGAGTATACACAACATGCTGCAATACATATAGTATACACAGCATGCCGTAATACATATAGTATACACAGCGTGTAAGAATACATATGGTATACACATCATGCCGTAATACATATAGTCTACACAGCATGCCGTAATACATATAGTATACACAGCGTGCAATAATACATATAGTATAAACAGCATGCCGTAATACATATAGTATACACAGCGTGCAATAATACATAGAGTATACACATCATGCCGTAATACATATAGTATACACATCATGCCGTAATACATATAGTATACACAACATAACGTAATACATATAGTATACACAGCATGCCGCAATACATATAGTATACAAAGCATGCCGCAATACATATAGTATACACAGCGTGCCGTAATACATATAGTATACACAGCATGCTACAATACATATAGTATACACAGCATGCCGTAATACATATAGTATGCACAGCATACGGCATTACATATAGTATACACAGTGTGCAATAATACATATAGTATACACATCATGCAGTAATACATATTTTATACACATCATGCCCTAATACATATAGTATACAAAACATGCCGTAATACATATAGTATACACAGCATGCCGTAATACATATAGTATGCACATCATGCCGTAATACATATGGTATACACAGCATGCCGCAATACATATAGTATACTCAGCATGCCATAATACATATACCATGCACAGCACACCATAATACATATAGTATACACAGCATGCTGTAATACATATAGTATGCACAGCATGCCGTAATACATAGAGTATACACAGCATGCCGCAATACATATAGTATGCACAGCGTGCCGTAATACATATAGTATACACAGCATGCCGCAATACATATAGCATTCACAGCATACCGTAATAAATATAGTATACACAGCATGCCGTAATACATAGAGTCTACACAAGGTGCCGTAATACATATAGTCGACACAGTATGTCGTAATACATATAGTATACACAGCATGCCGTAATACATATAGTATACACAGCATGCCGTAATACATATAGTATACACAGCATACCGCAATACATATAGTATACACAGCATGCCGTAATACATATAGTATCCACAGCATGCGGCAATACATATAGTCTACACATCATGCCGTAATACATATAATATACAAAACATGCCGTAATACACATAGTCGACACAGCATGCCGTAATACATATAGTATGCACAACATAACGTAATACATATAGTATACACAGCGTGCCTTAATACATATAGTATACACAGCATGTTGCAATACATATAGTATACACAGCATGCCGTAATACATATAGTATGCACAGCGTCCAATAATACATATAGTATACACAGCATGCCGTAATACATATAGATATACACAGCGTGCAATAATACATATAGTATACACAATGTGCCGTAATACATATAGTATACACATCATGCCGTAATACATATAGTATACACATCATGCCGTAATACATATAGTATACAAAGCATGCCGTAATACATATAGTATACACAACATGCCGTAATACATATAGTCGACACAGCATGCCGTAATACATATAGTATACACAGCATGCCGTAATACATATAGTATACACAGCATGCCGTAATACATATGGTATACACAGCATGCCGCAATACATAGAGTATACACAGCATGCCGTAATACATATAGCATGCACAGCATACCATAATGCATATAGTATACACATCATGCTGTAATACATATAGTATGCACAGCATGCCGTAATACATATAGTATAAACAGCATGCCGCAATACATATAGTATGCACAGCGTGCCGTAATACATATAGTATACACAGCATGCCGCAATACATATAGCATACACATCATACCGTAATAAATATAGTATACACAGCATGCCGTAATACATATAGTCTACACAACGTGCCGCAATACATATAGTCGACACAGCATGACGTAATACATATAGTATACACAGCATGCCGTAATACATATAGTATACACAGCATGCCGTAATACATATAGTATACACAGCATGCCGTAATACATATAGTATACACAGCATGCCGTAACACATATAGTATTCACAGCATGCCGCAATACATACAGTATGCACAGCATGCCGTAATACATATAGTCTACACAGCATGCGGCAATACATATAGTCTACACAGCATACCGTAATACATATAGTATACACAGCATACCGTAACAAATATAATATACACAGCATACCGTAATAAATATAGTATACACAGCATGCCGTAATACATATAGTATGCACAGCATGGGGCAATACATATAGTCTACACAGCATGCCTTAATACATATAGTATGCACAGCAAACAGTAATACATATTGTCTACACAGCATGCGGCAATACATATAGTCTACACAGCATACCGTAATACATATAGTATACACAGCATACCGTAAAATATATAGTATACACAGCATACCGTAGTACATATAGTATACACAGCATGCTGCAATACATATAGTGTACACCGCATGCCGTAATACATATAGTATACGCAGCGTGCAGTAATACATATAGTATACACAGCATGCCGTAATACATATAGTATACACAG
This sequence comes from Archivesica marissinica, assembly GCA_014843695.1. Lineage (NCBI taxonomy): Eukaryota > Metazoa > Mollusca > Bivalvia > Venerida > Vesicomyidae > Archivesica > Archivesica marissinica. The sequence goes on along the minus strand of JABXNX010003746.1, from coordinate 79,875 downwards.
CGTGCAATAATACATAGAGTATACACATCATGCCGTAATACATATAGTATACACATCATGCCGTAATACATATAGTATACACAGCATACCGTAATACATATAGTATTCACAGCGTGCCGTAATACATATAGCATACACAGCAAACCGCAATACATATAGTATACACAGCATGCCGTAATACATATAGTATGCACAGCATGCGGAAATACATATATTCTACACAGCATGCCGTAATACATATAGTATACACAGCATGCCGCAAAACATATAGTATGCACAGCATGCCGTAATACATAGAGTATACACAGCATGCCGTAATACATATAGTATGCACAGCATGCGGCAATACATATATTCTACACAGCATGCCGTAATACATATAGGATACACAGCATGCCGCAAAAAATATAGTAACACAGTATGTCGTAATACATATAGTATACACAGAATGCCGTAATACATATTGTATACACAGCATACCATAATAAATATAGTATACACAGCATGTCGTAATACATATAGTATAGACAGCATGTCGTAATACATATAGTATACACAGCATGCCGTGATACATATAGTATACGCAGCGTGCAGTAATACATATAGTATACACAGCATGCCGTAATACATATAGTATACACAGCGTGCAATAATACATAGAGTATACACAACATGCATATATTATACACAGCATGCTGCAATACATATAGTATACACAGCATAACGTAATTCATATAGTATACAGAGCATGCCGCAATACATATTGTATACACAGCGTGTCGTAATACATATAGTATACACAGCCTGCCGTAATACATATAGTATACACAGCATGCTGCAATACATATAGTATACACAGCATGCCGTAATACATATAGTATACACAGCGTGTGAGAATACATATGGTATACACATCATGCCGTAATACATATAGTATAAACAGCATGCTGCAATACATATAGTATACACAGCATGCCGTAATACATATAGTATACACATCATGCCGTAATACATATAGTATACACAGCGTGCAATAATACATAGAGTATACACAACATGCCGTAATACATATAGTATACACATCATGCAATAATACATAGAGTATACACAACATGCCGTAATACATATAGTATACACATCATGCAATAATACATAGAGTATACACAACATGCCGTAATACATATAGTATACACATCATGCAATAATACATAGAGTATACACAACATGCCGTAATACATATAGTATACACATCATGCAATAATACATAGAGTATACACAACATGCCGTAATACATATAGTATACACATCATGCCCTAATACATATAGTATACACAGCGTGCAATAATACATAGAGTATACACAACATGCCGTAATACATATAGTATACACATCATGCAATAATACATAGAGTATACACAACATGCCGTAATAAATATAGTATACACATCATGCAATAATACATATAGTATATACAGCATACCGTAATACATATAGTATACACAGCGTGCAATATTACATAGAGTATACACAACATGCCGTAATACATATAGTATACACATCATGCCGTAATACATATAGTCTACACAGCATGCCGTAATACATATAGTATACACAGCGTGCAGTAATACATATAGTATAAACAGCATGCCGTAATACATATAGTATACACAGCGTGCAATAATACATAGAGTATACACATCATGCCGTAATACATATAGTATACACATCATGCCGTAATACATATAGTATACACAACATAACGTAATACATATAGTATACACAGCATGCCGCAATACATATAGTATACAAAGCATGCCGTAATACATATAGTATACACAACGTGCCGTAATACATATAGTCGACACAGCATGCCGTAATACATATAGTATACACAACATAACGTAATACATATAGTATACACAGAATGCCGCAATACATATAGTATACACAGCGTGCCGTAATACATATAGTATACACAGCATGCTGCAATACATATAGTATACACAGCATGCCGTAATACATATAGTATACACAGCATACGGCATTACATATAGTATACACAGCGTGCAATAATACATATAGTATACACATCATGCAGTAATACATATTTTATACACATCATGCCCTAATACATATAGTATACAAAACATGCCGTAATACATATAGTATACACAGCATGCCGTAATACATATAGTATGCACATCATGCCGTAATACATATGGTATACACAGCATGCCGCAATACATATAGTATACTCAGCATGCCGTAATACATATATCATGCACAGCACACCATAATACATATAGTATACACAGCATGCTGTAATACATATAGTATACACAGCATGCCGCAATACATATAGTATGCACAGCGTGCCGTAATACATATAGTATACACAGCATGCCGCAATACATATAGCATTCACAGCATACCGTAATAAATATAGTATACACAGCATGCCGTAATACATAGAGTCTACACAAGGTGCCGTAATACATATAGTCGACACAGTATGTCGTAATACATATAGTATACACAGCATGCCGTAATACATATAGTATACACAGCATGCCGTAATACATATAGTATACACAGCATACCGCAATACATATAGTATACACAGCATGCCGTAATACATATAGTATTCACAGCATGCGGCAATACATATAGTCTACACATCATGCCGTAATACATATAATATACACAACATGCCGTAATACACATAGTCGACACAGCATGCCGTAATACATATAGTATGCACAACATAACGTAATACATATAGTATACACAGCGTGCCTTAATACATATAGTATACACAGCATGTTGCAATACATATAGTATACACAGCATGCCGTAATACATATAGTATACACAGCGTCCAATAATACATATAGTATACACAACATGCCGTAATAAATATAGTATACACATCATGCAATAATACATATAGTATATACAGCATACCGTAATACATATAGTATACACAGCGTGCAATATTACATAGAGTATACACAACATGCCGTAATACATATAGTATACACATCATGCCGTAATACATATAGTCTACACAGCATGCCGTAATACATATAGTATACACAGCGTGCAGTAATACATATAGTATAAACAGCATGCCGTAATACATATAGTATACACAGCGTGCAATAATACATAGAGTATACACATCATGCCGTAATACATATAGTATACACATCATGCCGTAATACATATAGTATACACAACATGACGTAATACATATAGTATACACAGCATGCCGTAATACATATAGTATACACAGCATGCCGTAATACATATAGTATACACAGCGTGCCGTAATACATATAGTCTACACAGCATGCCGTAATACATATAGTATACACAACATGACGTAATACATATAGTATACACAGCATGCCGTAATACATATAGTATACACAGCATGCCGTAATACATATAGTATACACAGCATGCCGCAATACATATAGTATACACAGCATGCCGTAATACATATAGTATACACAGCATGCTGCAATACATATAGTATACACAGCGTGCAGTAATACATATAGTATACACATCATGCAGTAATACATATTTTATACACATCATGCCCTAATACATATAGTATACAAAACATGCCGTAATACATATAGTATACACAGCATGCCGTAATACATATAGTATACACATCATGCCGTAATACATATGGTATACACAGCATGCCGTAATACATATAGTATACACAGCATGCCGTAATACATATAGTATACACAGCATGCCGTAATACATATAGTATACACAGCATGCCGTAATACATATAGTATACACAGCATGCCGCAATACATATAGTATGCACAGCGTGCCGTAATACATATAGTATACACAGCATGCCGCAATACATATAGCATTCACAGCATACCGTAATAAATATAGTATACACAGCATGCCGTAATACATATAGTATACACAAGGTGCCGTAATACATATAGTCGACACAGTATGTCGTAATACATATAGTATACACAGCATGCCGTAATACATATAGTATACACAGCATGCCGTAATACATATAGTATACACAGCATACCGCAATACATATAGTATACACAGCATGCCGTAATACATATAGTATTCACAGCATGCGGCAATACATATAGTCTACACATCATGCCGTAATACATATAATATACACAACATGCCGTAATACACATAGTCGACACAGCATGCCGTAATACATATAGTATGCACAACATAACGTAATACATATAGTATACACAGCGTGCCTTAATACATATAGTATACACAGCATGTTGCAATACATATAGTATACACAGCATGCCGTAATACATATAGTATACACAGCGTCCAATAATACATATAGTATACACAGCATGCCGTAATACATATAGATATACACAGCGTGCAATAATACATATAGTATACACAATGTGCCGTAATACATATAGTATACACATCATGCCGTAATACATATAGTATACACATCATGCCGTAATACATATAGTATACAAAGCATGCCGTAATACATATAGTATACACAACGTGCCGTAATACATAGAGTATACACAGCATGCCGTAATACACATAGCATGCACAGCATACCATAATGCATATAGTATACACATCATGCTGTAATACATATAGTATGCACAGCATGCCGTAATACATATAGTATAAACAGCATGCCGCAATACATATAGTATGCACAGCGTGCCGTAATACATATAGTATACACAGCATACCGCAATACATATAGCATACACATCATACCGTAATACATATAGTATACACAGCATGCCGTAATACATATAGTCTACACAACGTGCCGCAATACATATAGTCGACACAGCATGACGTAATACATATAGTATACACAGCATGCCGTAATACATATAGTATGCACAGCATGCCGCAATACATATAGTATACACAGCATGCCGTAATACATATAGTATACACAGCATGCCGTAATACATATAGTATTCACAGCATGCCGCAATACATATAGTATACACAGCATGCCGTAATACATATAGTATGCACAGCATGGGGCAATACATATAGTCTACACAGCATGCCGTAATACATATATTATACACAGCATGCCACAATACATATAATATGCACAGCATGCCATAATACATATAGTATACACAGAATGCCGTAATACATATAGTCTACACAGTATGCCGCAATACATATAGTATTCACAGCAAACCGTAATACATATAGTCTACACAGCATACGGCAACACATATAGTCTACACAGCATGGCTTAATACATATAGTATGCACAGCAAACAGTAACACATATTGTCTACACAGCATGCGGCAATACATATAGTCTACACAGCATACCGTAATACATATAGTATACACAGCATACCGTAAAATATATAGTATACACAGCATACCGTAATACATATAGTATACACAGCATGCTGCAATACATATAGTGTACACAGCATGCCGTAATACATATAGTATACGCAGCGTGCAGTAATACATATAGTATACACAGCATGCCGTAATACATATAGTATACACAGCGTGCAATAATACATAGAGTATACACATTATGCCGTAATACATATAGTATACACATCATGCCGTAATACATATAGTATACACAGCATACCGTAATACATATAGCATACATATCATGCCGTAATCCATATAGTCTACACAGAATACCGTAATATATATAGTATACACAGCATACCGTAATACATATAGTATTCACAGCGTGCCGTAATACATATAGTATACACAACGTGCCGCAATACATATAGTATACACAGCATGCCGTAATACATATAGTATGCACAGCATGCGGCAATACATATATTCTACACAGCATGCCGTAATACATATAGTATACACAGCATGCCGCAAAACATATAGTATGCACAGCATGCCGTAATACATAGAGTATACACAGCATGCCGTAATACATATAGTATGCACAGCATGCGGCAATACATATATTCTACACAGCATGCCGTAATACATATAGGATACACAGCATGCCGCAATAAATATAGTATACACAGTATGTCGTAATACATATAGTATACACAGAATGCCGTAATACATATTGTATACACAGCATACCATAATAAATATAGTATACACAGCATGTCGTAATACATATAGTATAGACAGCATGTCGTAATACATATAGTATACACAGCATGCCGTGATACATATAGTATACGCAGCGTGCAGTAATACATATAGTATACACAGCATGCCGTAATACATATAGTATACACAGCGTGCAATAATACATAGAGTATACACAACATGCATATAGTATACACAGCATGCTGCAATACATATAGTATACACAGCATAACGTAATTCATATAGTATACAGAGCATGCCGCAATACATAGTGTATACACAGCGTGTCGTAATACATATAGTATACACAGCATGCTGCAATACATATAGTATACACAGCATGCCGTAATACATATAGTATACACAGCGTGCAATAATACATATAGTATACACAGCATGCCGTAATACATATAGTATACACAGCGTGCAATAATACATAGAGTATACACAACATGCCGTAATACATATAGTATACACATCATGCCGTAATACATATAGTATACACATCATGCCGTAATACATATAGTATACAAATCATGCCGTAATACATATAGTATACACAACGTGCCGTAATACATATAGTCGACACAGCATGCCGTAATACATATAGTATACGCAGCATGCCGTAATACATATAGTATACACAACGTGCCGTAATACATATAGTCGACACAGCATGCCGTAATACATATAGTATTAGGCTTCATAGCAGCAACTAAGCGCTTCGAGATCTAGTCATTTACCATCAAATGTCCGACCCCCTATCTATGCAGGGTGTGAGGCAGTACCTAGTATGTTCTACTAATGTTATAAACTAACACTAATTAACGCATTGAATCAGGATAACAATTAGTCACCGTGTGCATTAAAATTCAGAATCAGGTTTGAACTATATAGAATTAAACCTGTCCAATGCTCAAAGAATACCTACCATACACTGGCTCTAATGTGTTAAATTTATATGTTTGCAAACTCCACTATGGAAAGGAATTTGTATAAGCATTTTAATATGCTTGTTTTCCAATCCAAATTATTTCTCTTGTAACACTTTATTCTTATATGTTATTTTCTGAATAAAAATATGTTTAAACTAATACATATAGTATACACAGCATGCCGTAATACATATAGTATACACAACATGCCGTAATACATATAGTATACACAGCATGCCGTAAAACATATAGTATACACAGCATGCCGTAATACATATAATATACACATCATGCCGTAATACATATAGTATACACATCATGCCGTAATACATATAGTATGCACAGCATACCGTAATGCATATAGCATAAATATCATGCCGTAATACATATAGTCTACACAGCATACCGTAATACATATAGTATACACAGCATACCGTAATACATCAAGTATTCCCAGCGTGCCGTAATACATATAATATACACAGCATGCTGCAATACATATAGTATACAAGGTATGCCGTAATACATATAGTATGCACGGCATACCGTAATACATATAGTATACACAGCATGCCGCCTTACATATAGTATGCACAGCATACCGTAATACATATAGTATACACAGCATGCCGCCTTACATATAGTATACACAGCGTGCCGCAATACATATAGTATGCACAGCATGCCGTAATACATATAGTATACACAGAATGCCGTAATACATATAGTATACGCAGCATGTTCCTAATACATATAGTATACACAGCATGCCGCAATACATATAGTATGCACAGCATGCCGTAATACATATAGTCTACACCGCATGCCGCAATATATATAGTATACACAGCAAACCGTAATACATATAGTCTACACAGCATGCGGCAATACATATAGTCTACACAGCATGCCGTAATACATATAGTATGCACAGCATGCCGTAATACATATAGTCTACACAGCATGCGGCAATACATATAGTCTACACAGCATACCGTAATACATATAGTATACGCAGCATACCGTAAAATATATAGTATACACAGCATGCCGAAATACATATAGTATGCACAGCATACCGTAATAGATATAGCATACACAGCATGCCGTAATACATATAGTCTACACAACGTGCCGTAATACATTTAGTCGACACAGCATGTCGTAATACATATAGTATACTCAGCATGCCGTAATACATATAGTATACACAGCATGCCGTAATACATATAGTATGCACAGCATGCCACAATACATATAATATGCACAGCATGCCGTAATACATATAGTATACACAGAATGCCGTAATACATATAGTCTACACAGCATGCCGCAATACATATAGTATACACAGCAAACCGTAATACATATAGTCTACACAGCATACGGCAACACATATAGTCTACACAGCATGCCGTAATACATATATTATGCACAGCAAACCGTAATACATATAGTCTACACAGCATACCGTAATACATATAGTATACACAGCATACCGTAAAATATATAGTATACACAGCATACCGTAATACATATAGTACACACAGCATGCTGCAATACATATAGTGTACACAGCATGCCGTAATACATATAGTATACGCAGCGTGCAGTAATACATATAGTATACACAGCATGCCGTAATACATATAGTATACACAGCGTGCAATAATACATAGAGTATACACAACATGCCATAATACATATAGTATACACATCATGCCGTAATACATATAGTATACACATCATGCCGTAATACATATAGTATACACAGCATACCGTAATACATATAGCATACATATCATGCCGTAATCCATATAGTCTACACAGAATACCGTAATATATATAGTATACACAGCATACCGTAATATATATAGTATTCAAAGCGTTCCGTAATACATATAGCATACACAGCAAACCGCAATACATATAGTATACACAGCATATCGTAATACATATAGGATACACAGCATGCCGCAATAAATATAGTATACACAGCATGTCGTAATACATATAGTATACACAGAATGCCGTAATACATATTGTATACACAGCATACCGTAATAAATATAGTATACACAGCATGTCGTGATACATATAGTATAGACAGCATGTCGTAATACATATAGTATACACAGCATGCCGTAATACATATAGTATACGCAGCGTGCAGTAATACATATAGTATACACAGCATGCCGTAATACATATAGTTTACACAGCGTGCAATAATACATAGAGTATACACAACATGCATATAGTATACACAGCATGCTGCAATACACATAGTATACACAGCATAACGTAATACATATAGTATACAGAGCATGCCGCAATACATATTGTATACACAGCGTGTTGTAATAAATATAGTATACACAGCATGCTGCAATACATATAGTATACACAGCATGCCGTAATACATATAGTATACACAGCGTGCAATAATACATATAGTATACATAGCATGCCGTAATACATATAGTATACACAGCGAGCAATAATACATAGAGTATACACAACATGCCGTAATACATATAGTATACACATCATGCCGTAATACATATAGTATACACATCATGCCATAATACATATAGTATACGAATCATGCCGTAATACATATAGTATACACAACGTGCCGTAATACATATAGTCGACACAGCATGCCGTAATAGATATAGTGTACGCAGCATGCCGTAATACATATAGTATGCACAACGTGCCGTAATACATATAGTCGACACAGCATGCCGTAATACATATAGTATACACAGCATGCCGTAATACATATAGTATACACAACATGCCGTAATACATATAGTATACACAGCATGCCGTAATACATATATTATACACAGCATGCCGTAATACATATAATATACACATCATGCCGTAATGAATATAGTATACACATCATGCCGTAATACATATAGTACGCACAACATACCGTAATGCATATAGCATACATATCATGCCGTAATACATATAATATACACAGCATACCGTAATACATATAGTATACACAGCATACCGTAATACATCTAGTATTCCCAGCGTGCCGTAATACATATAATATACACAGCATGCTGCAGTACATATAGTATACAAGGTATGCCGTAATACATATAGTATGCACGGCATACCGTAATACATATAGCATACACAGCAAACCGCAATACATATAGTCTACACCGCATGCCGCAATATATATAGTATACACAGCAAACCGTAATACATATAGTCTACACAGCATGCGGCAATACATATAGTCTACACAGCATGCCGTAATACATATAGTATGCACAGCATGCCGTAATACATATAGTCTACACAGCATGCGGCAATACATATAGTCTACACAGCATACCGTAATACATATAGTATACGCAGCATACCGTAAAATATATAGTATACACAGCATACCGTAATACATATAGTATACACAGCATACCGTAATACATATAGTAAACACAGCATGTCGTAATACATAGAGTATACACAGCATGCCGTAATACATATAGTATGCACAGCATGCCGCAATAAATATAGTATACACATCATGCCGAAATACATATAGTATGCACAGCATACCGTAATAAATATAGCATACACAGCATGCCGTAATACATATAGTCTACACAACGTGCCGTAATACATTTAGTCGACACAGCATGTCGTAATACATATAGTATACTCAGCATGCCGTAATACATATAGTATACACAGCATGCCGTAATACATATAGCATGCACAGCATGCCGTAATACAAATAGTATGCACAGCATAACGTAATACATATAGTATACACAGCATGCCGCAAAACATAGAGTATACACAGCGTGCCGTAATACATATAGTATGAACAGCATACCGTAATGCATATAGCATACATATAATGCCGTAATACATATAGTCTACACAGCATACCGTAATACATATAGTATACACAGCATACCGTAATACATCTAGTATTCCCAGCGTGCCGTAATACATATAATATACACAGCATGCTGCAATACATATAGTATACAAGGTATGCCGTAATACATATAGTATGCACGGCATACCGTAATACATATAGCATACACAGCAAACCGCAATACGTATAGTATGCACAGCATACCGTAATACATATAGTATACACAGCATGCCGCCTTACATATAGTATACACAGCGTGCCGCAATACATATAGTATACACAGAATGCCGTAATACATATAGTATGCACAGCATGCCGCAATACATATAGTATACACAGCATGTCCTAATACATATAGTATACACAGAATGCCGTAATACATATAGTATACACAGCATACCGTAATACATATAGTATACACAGCATGCCGAAATACATATATTATACACAGAATGCCGCAATACATATAGTATACACAGCATACCGTAATACATATAGTATACACAGCATGCCGAAATACATATAGTATACACAGCATGCCGAAATACATATAGTATACACAGAATGCCGTAATACATATAGTATACACAGAATGCCGTAATACATATAGTATACACAGCATGCCGTAATACATATAGTATACACAGCATGCCGTAATACATATAGTATACACAGCGTGCAATAATACATAGAGTATACACAACATGCCATAATACATATAGTATACACATCATGCCGTAATACATATAGTATACACATCATGCCGTAATACATATAGTATACACAGCATACCGTAATACATAAAGCATACATATCATGCCGTAATCCATATAGTCTACACAGAATACCGTAATATATATAGTATACACAGCATACCGTAATACATATAGTATTCAAAGCGTGCCGTAATACATATAGCATACACAGCAAACCGCAATACATAGAGTATACACAGCATATCGTAATACATATAGTATACACAGCATGCCGCCTTATATATAGTATACACAACGTGCCGCAATACATATAGTATACACATCATGCCGTAATACATATAGTATACACATCATGCCATAATACATAAAGTATACGAATCATGCCGTAATACATATAGTATACACAACGTGCCGTAATACATATAGTCGACACAGCATGCCGTAATAGATATAGTATACGCAGCATGCCGTAATACATATAGTATACACAACGTGCCGTAATACATATAGTCGACACAGCATGCCGTAATACATATAGTATACACAGCATGCCGTAATACATATAGTATACACAACATGCCGTAATACATATAGTATACACAGCAGGCCGTAATACATATATTATACACAGCATGCCGTAATACATATAATATACACATCATGCCGTAATGAATATAGTATACACATCATGCCGTAATACATATAGTACGCACAACATACCGTAATGCATATAGCATACATATCATGCCGTAATACACATAATATACACAGCATACCGTAATACATATAGTATACACAGCATACCGTAATACATCTAGTATTCCCAGCGTGCCGTAATACATATAATATACACAGCATGCTGCAGTACATATAGTATACAAGGTATGCCGTAATACATATAGTATGCACGGCATACCGTAATACATATAGCATACACAGCAAACCGCAATACATATAGTATGCACAGCATACCGTAATACATATAGTATACACAGCATGCCGCCTTACATATAGTATACACAGCGTGCCGCAATACATATAGTATGCACAGTATGCCGTAATACATATAGTATACACAGAATGCCGTAATACATATAGTATACGCAGCATGTCCTAATACATATAGTATACACAGCATGCCGTAATACATATAGTATACACAGAATGCCGTAATACATATAGTCTACACCGCATGCCGCAATATATATAGTATACACAGCAAACCGTAATACATATAGTCTACACAGCATGCGGCAATACATATAGTATACACAGCATGCCGTAATACATATAGTATACACAACATGCCGTAATACATATCGTATACACAGCATGCCGTGATACATATCGTATACACAGCATGCCGTAATACATATATTATACACATCATGCCGTAATACATATAGTATACACATCATGCCGTAATACATATAGTATGCACAGCATACCGTAATGCATATAGCATACATATCATGCCGTAATACATATAGTCTACACAGCATACCGTAATACATATAGTATACACAGCATACCGTAATACATCTAGTATTCCCAGCGTGCCGTAATACATATAATATACACAGCATGCTGCAATACATATAGTATACAAGGTATGCCGTAATACATATAGTATGCACGGCATACCGTAATACATATAGCATACACAGCAAACCGCAATACATATAGTATGCACAGCATACCGTAATACATATAGTATACACAGCATGCCGCCTTACATATAGTATACACAGCGTGCCGCAATACATATAGTATGCACAGCATGCCGTAATACATATAGTATACACAGAATGCCGTAATACATATAGTATACGCAGCATGTCATAATACATATAGTATACACAGCATGCCGCAAAACATATAGTATGCACAGCATGCCGTAATACATATAGTATACACAGAATGCCTTAATACATATAGTCTACACCGCATGCCGCAATATATATAGTATACACAGCAAACCGTAATACATATAGTCTACACAGAATGCGGCAATACATATAGTCTACACAGCATGCCGTAATACATATAGTATGCACAGCATGCCGTAATACATATAGTCTACACAGCATGCGGCAATACATATAGTCTACACAGCATACCGTAATACATATAGTATACGCAGAATACCGTACAATATATAGTATACACAGCATACCGTAATATATATAGTATACACAGCATACCGTAATACATATAGTAAACACAGCATGTCGTAATACATATAGTATACACAGCATGCCGTAATACATATAGTATGCACAGCATGCCGCAATAAATATAGTATACACATCATGCCGAAATACATATAGTATGCACAGCATACCGTAATAAATATAGCATACACAGCATGCCGTAATACATATAGTCTACACAACGTGCCGTAATACATTTAGTCGACACAGCATGTCGTAATACATATAGTATACTCAGCATGCCGTAATACATATAGTATACACAGCATGCCGTAATACATATAGCATGCACAGCATGCCGTAATACAAATAGTATGCACAGCATAACGTAATACATATAGTATACACAGCATGCCGCAATACATAGAGTATACACAGCGTGCCGTAATACATATAGTATGCACAGCATACCGTAATGCATATAGCATACATATCATGCCGTAATACATATAGTCTACACAGCATACCGTAATACATATAGTATACACAGCATACCGTAATACATCTGGTATTCCCAGCGTGCCGTAATACATATAATATACACAGCATGCTGCAATACATATAGTATACAAGGTATGCCGTAATACATATAGTATGCACGGCATACCGTAATACATATAGCATACACAGCAAACCGCAATACGTATAGTATGCACAGCATACCGTAATACATATAGTATACACAGCATGCCGCCTTACATATAGTATACACAGCGTGCCGCAATACATATAGTATACACAGAATGCCGTAATACATATAGTATGCACAGCATGCCGCAATACATATAGTATACACAGCATGTCCTAATACATATAGTATACACAGAATGCCGTAATACATATAGTATACACAGCATACCGTAATACATATAGTATACACAGCATGCCGAAATACATATATTATACACAGAATGCCGCAATACATATAGTATACACAGCATACCGTAATACTTATAGTATACACAGCATGCCGAAATACATATAGTATACACAGCATGCCGAAATACATATAGTATACACAGAATGCCGTAATACATATAGTATACACAGAATGCCGTAATACATATAGTATACACAGCATGCCGTAATACATATAGTATACACAGAATGCCGTAATACATATAGTATACACAGAATGCCGTAATACATATGGTATACACAGCATACCGTAATACATCTAGTATTCCCAGCGTGCCGTAATACATATAATATACACAGCATGCTGCAATACATATAGTATACAAGGTATGCCGTAATACATATAGTATACACAGCATACCGTAATACATATAGTATACACAGCATGCCGAAATACATATAGTATACACAGCATGGCGAAATACATATAGTATACACAGAATGCCGTAATACATATAGTATACACAGAATGCCGTAATACATATAGTATGCACAGCATACCGTAATGCATATAGCATACATATCATGCCGTAATACATATAGTCTACACAGCATACCGTAATACATATAGTATACACAGCATACCGTAATACATCTAGTATTCTCAGCGTGCCGTAATACATATAATATACACAGCATGCTGCAATACATATAGTATACAAGGTATGCCGTAATACATATAGTATGCACGGCATACCGTAATACATATAGCATACACAGCAAACCGCCATACGTATAGTATGCACAGCATACCGTAATACATATAGTATACACAGCATGCCCCCTTACATATAGTATACACAGCGTGCCGCAATACATATAATATACACAGAATGCCGTAATACATATAGTATGCACAGCATGCCGCAATACATATAGTATACACAGCATGTCCTAATACATATAGTATACACAGAATGCCTTAATACATTTTGTATGCACAGCATACCGTAATACATATAGTATACACAGCATGCCGAAATACATATATTATACACAGCATACCGTAATACATATATTATACACAGCATGCCGAAATACATATAGTATACACAGCATGCCGAAATACATATAGTATACACAGAATGCCGTAATACATATAGTATACACAGAATGCCGTAATACATATAGTATACACAGCATGCCGTAATACATATAGTATACACAGAATGCCGTAATACATATAGTATACACAGAATGCCGTAATACATATAGTATACACAGCATACCGTAATACATCTAGTATTCCCAGCGTGCCGTAATACATATAATATACACAGCATGATGCAATACATATAGTATACAAGGTATGCCGTAATGCATATAGTATACACAGCATACCGTAATACATATAGTATACACAGCATGCCGAAATACATATAGTATACACAGCATGCGGAAATACATATAGTATACACAGAATGCCGTAATACATATAGTATACACAGAATGCCGTAATGCATATAGTATACACAGCATACCGTAATGCATATAGCATACATATCATGCCGTAATACATATAGTCTACACAGCATACCGTAATACATATAGTATACACAACATACCGTAATACATCTAGTATTCCCAGCGTGCCGTAATACATATAATATACACAGCATGCCGCCTTACATATAGTATACACAGCGTGCCGCAATACATATAGTATGCACAGTATGCCGTAATACATATAGTATACACAGAATGCCGTAATACATATAGTATACGCAGCATGTCCTAATACATATAGTATACACAGCATGCCACAATACATATAGTATGCACAGCATGCCGTAATACATATAGTATACAAAGAATGCCGTAATACATATAGTCTACACCGCATGCCGCAATATATATAGTATACACAGCAAACCGTAATACATATAGTATACACAGCATACCGTAATACATATAGTATACACAGCATGTCGAAATACATATAGTATACACAGCATGCCGAAATACATATAGTATACACAGAATGCCGTAATACATATAGTATACACAGAATGCCGTAATACATATAGTATACACAGCATGTCGTAATACATATAGTATAAACAGAATGCCGTAATACATATAGTATACACAGAATGCCGTAATACATATAGTATACACAGCATACCGTAATACATCTAGTATTCCCAGCGTGCCGTAATACATATAATATACACAGCATGATGCAATACATATAGTATACAAGGTATGCCGTAATACATATAGTATACACAGCATTCCGTAATACATATAGTATACACAGCATGCCGAAATACATATAGTATACACAGAATGCCGTAATACATATAGTATACACAGAATGCCGTAATACATATAGTATACACAGCATACCGTAATGCATATAGCATAAATATCATGCCGTAATACATATAGTCTACACAGCATACCGTAATACATATAGTATACACAGCATACCGTAATACATCTAGTATTCCCAGCGTGCCGTAATACATATAATATACACAGCATGCTGCAATACATATAGTATACAAGGTATGCCGTAATACACATAGTATGCACGGCATACCGTAATACATATAGCATACACAGCAAACAGCAATACAAATAGTATGCACAGCATACCGTAATACATATAGTATACACAGCATGCCGCCTTACATATAGTATACACAGCGTGCCGCAATACATATAGTATGCACAGCATGCCGTAATACATATAGTATACACAGCATGTCGTAATACATATAGTATACACAGAATGCCGTAATACATATAGTCTACACCTCATGCCGCAATATATATAGTATACACAGCAAACCGTAATACATATAGTCTACACAGCATGCGGCAATACATATAGTCTACACAGCATGCCGTAATACATATAGTATGCACAGCATGCCGTAATACATATAGTCTACACAGCATGCGGCAATACATATAGTCTACACAGCATACCGTAATACATATAGTATACACAGCATACCGTAATACATATAGTAAACACAGCATGTCGTAATACATATAGTATACACAGCATGCCGTAATACATATAGTATGCACAGCATGCCGCAATAAATATAGTATACACATCATGCCGAAATACATATAGTATGCACAGCATACAGTAATAAATATAGCATACACAGCATGCCGTAATACATATAGTCTACACAACGTGCCGTAATACATTTAGTCGACACAGCATGTCGTAATACATATAGCATGCACAGCATGCCGTAATACAAATAGTATCAACAGCATAACGTAATACATATAGTATACACAGCATGACGCAATACATAGAGTATACACAGCGTGCCGTAATACATATAGTATGCACAGCATACCGTAATGCATATAGCATACATATCATGCCGTAATACATAAAGTCTACACAGCATACCGTAATTCATATAGTATACACAGCATACCGTAATACATATAGTATACACAGCATGCCGAAATACATATAGTATACACAGCATGCCGAAATACATATAGTATACACAGAATGCCGTAATACATATAGTATACACAGAATGCCGTAATACATATAGTATACACAGCATGCCGTAATACATATAGTATACACAGAATGCCGTAATACATATAGTATACACAGAATGCCGTAATACATATAGTATACACAGAATGCCGTAATACATATAGTATACACAGAATGCCGTAATACATATAGTATACACAGCATACCGTAATACATCTAGTATTCCCAGCGTGCCGTAATACATATAATATACACAGCAAGATGCAATACATATAGTATACAAGGTATGCCGTAATACATATAGTATACACAGCATACCGTAATAAATATATTATACACAGCATGCCGAAATACATATAGTATACACAGAATGCCGTAATACATATAGTATACACAGAATGCCTTAATACATTTTGTATACACAGCATACCGTAATACATATAGTATACACAGCATGCCGAAATACATATATTATACACAGAATGCCGCAATACATATAGTATACACAGCATACCGTAATACATATAGTATACACAGCATGCCGAAATACATATAGTATACACAGCATGCCGAAATACATATAGTATACACAGAATGCCGTAATACATATAGTATACACAGAATGCCGTAATACATATAGTATACACAGCATGTCGTAATACATATAGTATACACAGAATGCCGTAATACATATAGTATACACAGAATGCCGTAATACATATAGTATACAGAGCATACCGTAATACATCTAGTATTCCCAGCGTGCCGTAATACATATAATATACACAGCATGATGCAATACATATAGTATACAAGGTATGCCGTAATACATATAGTATACACAGCATACCGTAATACATATAGTATACACAGCATGCCGAAATACATATAGTATACACAGCATGCCGAAATACATATAGTATACACAGAATGCCGTAATACATATAGTATACACAGAATGCCGTAATACATATAGTATACACAGCATACCGTAATGCATATAGCATACATATCATGCCGTAATACATATAGTCTACACAGCATACCGTAATACATATAGTATACACAGCATACCGTAATACATCTAGTATTCCCAGCGTGCCGTAATACATATAATATACACAGCATGCTGCAATACATATAGTATACAAGGTATGCCGTAATACACATAGTATGCACGGCATACCGTAATACATATAGCATACACAGCAAACCGCAATACATATATTATGCACAGCATACCGTAATACATATAGTATACACAGCATGCCGCCTTACATATAGTATACACAGCGTGCCGCAATACATATAGTATGCACAGTATGCCGTAATACATATAGTATACACAGAATGCCGTAATACATATAGTATACGCAGCATGTCCTAATACATATAGTATACACAGCATGCCACAATACATATAGTATGCACAGCATGCCGTAATACATATAGTATACAAAGAATGCCGTAATACATATAGTCTACACCGCATGCCGCAATATATATAGTATACACAGCAAACCGTAATACATATAGTCTACACAGCATGCGGCAATACATATAGTCTACACAGCATGCCGTAATACATATAGTATGCACAGCATGCCGTAATACATATAGTCTACACAGCATGCGGCAATACATATAGTCTACACAGCATACCGTAATACATATAGTATACACAGCATACCGTAATACATATAGTAAACACAGCATGTCGTAATACATATAGTATACACAGCATGCCGTAATACATATAGTATGCACAGCATGCCGCAATAAATATAGTATACACATCATGCCGAAATACATATAGTATGCACAGCATACCGTAATAAATATAGCATACACAGCATGCCGTAATACATATAGTCTACACAACGTGCCGTAATACATTTAGTCGACACAGCATGTCGTAATACATATAGCATGCACAGCATGCCGTAATACAAATAGTATGCACAGCATAACGTAATACATATAGTATACACAGCATGACGCAATACATAGAGTATACACAGCGTGCCGTAATACATATAGTATGCACAGCATACCGTAATGCATATAGCATACATATCATGCCGTAATACATATAGTCTACACAGCATACCGTAATACATATAGTATACACAGCATACCGTAATACATCTAGTATTCCCAGCATGCCGTAATACATATAATATACACAGCATGCTGCAATACATATAGTATACAAGGTATGCCGTAATACATATAGAATGCACGGCATACCGTAATACATATAGCATACACAGCAAACCGCAATACGTATTGTATGCACAGCATACCGTAATACATATAGTATACACAGCATGCCGCCTTACATATAGTATACACAGCGTGCCGCAATACATATAGTATACACAGAATGCCGTAATACATATAGTATACACAGCATACCGTAATACATATAGTATACACAGCATGCCGAAATACATATATTATACACAGATTGCCGCAATACATATAGTATACACAGCATACCGTAATACATATAGTATACATAGCATGCCGAAATACATATAGTATACACAGCATGCCGAAATACATATAGTATACACAGAATGCCGTAATATATATAGTATACACAGAATGCCGTAATACATATAGTATACACAGCATGCCGTAATACATATAGTATACACAGAATGCCGTAATACATATAGTATACACGGAATGCCGTAATACATATAGCATACACAGCATGCCGCAATACATATAGTATGCACAGCATGCCGTAATACATATAGTATACACAGAATGCCGTAATACATATAGTATGCACAGCATGCCGAAATACATATAGTATGCACAGCATGCCGTAATACATATAGTATGCACAACATGCCGTAATACATATAGTATGCACAGCATGCCGTAATACATATAGTATGAACAGCATGCCGTAATACATATAGTATACACAGCATGCCGCAATACATATAGTATACACAGAATGCCGTAATACATATAGTATGCACAGCATGCCGTAATACATATAGTATGCACAGCATGCCGTAATACATATAGTATACACAGAATGCCGTAATACATATAGTCTACACCGCATGCCGCAATATATATAGTATACACAGCAAACCGTAATACATATAGTATACACAGCATGCGGCAATACATATAGTCTACACAGCATGCCGTAATACATATAGTATGCACAGCATGCCGTAATACATATAGTCTACACAGCATGCGGCAATACATATAGTCTACACAGCATACCGTAATACATATAGTATACGCAGCATACTGTAAAATATATAGTATACACAGCATACCGTAATACAAATAGTATGCACAGCATACCGTAATACATATAGTTTACACAGCATGTCGTAATACATATAGTATACACAGCATGCCGTAATACATATAGTATGCACAGCATGCCGCAATACATATAGTATACACAGCATGCCGAAATACATATAGTATGCACAGCATATCGTAATAAATATAGCATACACAGCATGCCGTAATACATATAGTCTACACAACGTGCCGTAATACATATAGTCGACACAGCATGTCGTAATACATATAGTATACTCAGCATGCCGTAATACATATAGTATACACAGCATGCCGTAATACATATAGTATGCACAGCATGCCGTAATACAAATAGTATGCACAGCATGCCGTAATACATATAGTCTACACAACGTGCCGTAATACATATAGTCGACACAGCATGTCGTAATACATATAGTATACTCAGCATGCCGTAATACATATAGTATACACAGCATGCCGTAATACATATAGTATGCACAGCATGCCGTAATACAAATAGTATGCACAGCATGCCGTAATACATATAGTCTACACAACGTGCCGTAATACATATAGTCGACACAGCATGTCGTAATACATATAGTATACTCAGCATGCCGTAATACATATAGTATACACAGCATGCCGTAATACATATAGTATACACAGCATCCGTAATACATATAGTATGCACAGCATACCGTAATAAATATAGTATACACAGCAAACCGTAATACATATAGTCTACACAGCATGCGGCAATACATATAGTCTACACAGCATACCGTAATAAATATAGTATACACAGCATGTCGTAATACATATAGTATACACAGCATGTCGTAATACATATAGTATACACAGCATGAGGTAATACATATAGTATACACAGCATGCCACAATACATATAGTATACACAGCATAACGTAATACATATAGTATACACAGCATGCCGCAATACATATAGTATACACAGCGTGCCGTAATACATATAGTATACACAGCATGTCGTAATACATATAGTATACACAGCATGAGGTAATACATATAGTATACACAGCATGCCACAATACATATAGTATACACAGCATAACGTAATACATATAGTATACACAGCATGCCGCAATACATATAGTATACACAGCGTGCCGTAATACATATAGTATACACAGCATGCTGCAATACATATAGTATACACAGCATGCCGCAATACATATATTATACACAGCGTGCCGTGATACATATAGTATACACAGCATGCTGCAATACATATAGTATACACAGCATGCCGTAATACATATAGTCTACAAAGCATGCCGTAATACATATAGTATACACAACGTGTCGTAATACATATAGTATACACAGCATGCCGTAATACATATAGCATGCACAGCACACCATAATACATATAGTATACACATCATGCTGTAATACATATAGTATGCACAGCATGCCGTAATACATATAGTATACACATCATGCCGTAATACATATAGTCTACAAAGCATGCCGTAATACATATAGTATACACAACGTGTCGTAATACATATAGTCGACTCAGCATGCCGTAATACATATAGTATGCACAGCATGCCGCCATACATATAGTATACACAGCATGCCGTAATACATATAGTATGCACAGCATGCCGTAATACAAATAGTACGCACAGCATAACGTAATACATATAGTATACACAGCATGCCGCATTACATAGAGTATACACAGCGTGCCGTAATACATATATTATACACAGCGTGCAATAATACATAGAGTATACACAACATACCGTAATACATATAGCATACACAGCAAACAGCAATACATATAGTATACACAGCAAGCCGTAATACATATAGTATACACAGCATGCCGTAATACATATAATATAAACAGCATGCTGCAATACATATAGTATACACAGCATGCCGTAATACAAATAGTATACACGGCATACCGTAATACATTTAGTATACACAGCATGCCGTAATACATATAGTATACACAGAATGCCGTAATACATATAGCATACACATCATGCCGTAATACATATAGTATACACAGCATACCGTAATACATATAGCATACATATCATGCCGTAATACATATATTCTACACAGCATGCCGTAATACATATATTATACACAGCGTGCCGTAATAAATATAGTATACACAGCAAACCGTAATACATATAGTATGCACAGCATACCGTAATAAATATAGTATACACAGCAAACCGTAATACATATAGTCTACACAGCATGCGGCAATACATATAGTCTACACAGCATACCGTAATAAATATAGTATACACAGCATGTCGTAATACATATAGTATACACAGCATGTCGTAATACATATAGTATACACAGCATGAGGTAATACATAAAGTATACACAGCATGCCACAATACATATAGTATACACAGCATAACGTAATACATATAGTATACACAGCATGCCGCAATACATATAGTATACACAGCGTGCCGTAATACATATAGTATACACAGCATGCCGCAATACATATAGTATACACAGCGTGCCGTGATACATATAGTATACACAGCATGCTGCAATACATATATTATACACAGCATGCCGTAATACATATAGTCTACACATCATGCCGTAATACATATAGTATACACATCATGCTGTAATACATATAGTATACAAAGCATGCCGTAATAAATATAGTATACACAGCATGCTGTAATACATATAGTATACACAGCATGCAATAATACATAGAGTATACACAACATACCGTAATACATATAACATACACAGCAAACCGCAATACATATAGTATACACAGCAAACCGTAATACATATAGTATACACAGCGTGCCGTAATACATATAATATACACAGCATGCTGCAATACATATAGTATACACAGCATGCCGTAATACATATAGTATACACGGCATACCGTAATACATATAGCATGCACTGTAAATCGCAATACATATAGTATACACAGAATTCCGTAATACATATAGTATGCACAGCATGCGGCAATACATATAGTATACACAGCATGCCGTAATACATATAGTATACACAGAATGCCGTACTACATATAGTCTACACAGCATGCCGCAATACATATAGTATACACAGCAAATCGTAATACATATAGTCTACACAGCATGCGGCAATACATATAGTCTACACAGCATGCCGAAATACATATAGTATGCACAGCAAACCGTAATACATATAGTCTACACAGCATACCGTAATACATATAGTATACAGAGCATACCATAAAATATATAGTATACACAGCATACCGTAATACATATAGTATGCACAGCATGCCGTAATACATATAGTATGCACAGCGTGCCGTAATACATATAGTATACACTGCATGCCGAAATACATATAGTATGCACAGCATACCGTAATAAATATAGCATACACAGCATGCCGTAATACATATAGTCTACACAACGTGCCGTAATACATATAGTCGACACAGCATGTTGTAATACATATAGTATACTCAGCATGCCGTAATACATATAGTATACACAGCATGCCGTAATACATATAGTATGCACAGCATGCCGTAATACAAATAGTATGCACAGCATAACATAATACATATAGTATACACAGAATGCCGTAATACATATAGTATACACAGCATGCCGTAATACATATTGTATACACAGAATGCCGTAATACATATAGCATACACATCATGCCGTAATACATATATTATACACAGCATACCGTAATACATATAGCATACATATCATGCCGTATTACATATATTCTACACAGCATGCCGTAATACATATATTATACACAGCGTGCCGTAATAAATATAGTATACACAGCATACCGTAATACATATAGTATACACAGCATACCGTAATAAATATAATATACACAGCATGTCGTAATACATATAGTATACACAGCATGTCGTAATACATATAGTATACACAGCATGAGGTAATACATATAGTCTACACAGCATGCGGCAATACATATAGTCTACACAGCATACCGTAATAAATATAGTATACACAGCATGTCGTAATACATATAGTATACACAGCATGTCGTAATACATATAGTATACACAGCATGAGGTAATACATATAGTATACACAGCATGCCACAATACATATAGTATACACAGCATAACGTAATACATATAGTATACACAGCATGCCGCAATACATATAGTATACACAGCGTGCCGTAAAACATATAGTATACACAGCATGCTGCAATACATATAGTATACACAGCATGCCGCAATACATATATTATACACAGCGTGCCGTGATACATATAGTATACACAGCATGCTGCAATACATATAGTATACACAGCATGCCGTAATACATATAGTCTACACATCATGCCGTAATACATATAGTATACAAAGCATGCCTTAATACATATAGTATACACAACGTGCCGTAATACATATAGTCGACACAGCATGCCGTAATACATATAGTATGCACAGCATGGCGTAATACATATAGTATACACAGCATGCCGTAATACATATAGTATACACAGCATTCCGCAATACATATAGTATACACAGCATGCCGTAATACATATAGCATGCACAGCACACCATAATACATATAGTATACACATCATGCTGTAATACATATAGTATGCACAGCATGCCGTAATACATATAGTATACACATCATGCCGTAATACATATAGTCTACAAAGCATGCCGTAATACATATAGTATACACAACGTGTCGTAATACATATAGTCGACTCAGCATGCCGTAATACATATAGTATGCACAGCATGCCGCCATACATATAGTATACACAGCATGCCGTAATACATATAGTATGCACAGCATGCCGTAATACAAATAGTATGCACAGCATAACGTAATACATATAGTATACACAGCATGCCGCATTACATAGAGTATACACAGCGTGCCGTAATACATATAGTATACACAGCGTGCAATAATACATAGAGTATACACAACATACCGTAATACATATAGCATACACAGCAAACAGCAATACATATAGTATACACAGCAAGCCGTAATACATATAGTATACACAGCATGCCGTAATACATATAATATAAACAGCATGCTGCAATACATATAGTATACACAGCATGCCGTAATACACATAGTATACACGGCATACCGTAATACAATTAGTATACACAGCATGCCGTAATACATATAGTATACACAGAATGCCGTAATACATATAGCATACACATCATGCCGTAATACATATAGTATACACAGCATACCGTAATACATATAGCATACATATCATGCCGTAATACATATATTCTACACAGCATGCCGTAATACATATATTATACACAGCGTGCCGTAATAAATATAGTATACACAGCATACCGTAATACATATAGTATGCACAGCATACCGTAATAAATATAGTATACACAGCAAACCGTAATACATATAGTCTACACAGCATGCGGCAATACATATAGTCTACACAGCATACCGTAATAAATATAGTATACACAGCATGTCGTAATACATATAGTATACACAGCATGTCGTAATACATATAGTATACACAGCATGAGGTAATACATAAAGTATACACAGCATGCCACAATACATATAGTATACACAGCATAACGTAATACATATAGTATACACAGCATGCCGCAATACATATAGTATACACAGCGTGCCGTAATACATATAGTATACACAGCATGCCGCAATACATATAGTATACACAGCGTGCCGTGATACATATAGTATACACAGCATGTTGCAATACATATATTATACGCAGCATGCCGTAATACATATAGTCTACACATCATGCTGTAATACATATAGTATACACATCATGCCGTAATACATATAGTATACAAAGCATGCCGTAATAAATATAGTATACACAGCATGCTGTAATACATATAGTATACACAGCATGCAATAATACATAGAGTATACACAACATACCGTAATACATATAGCATACACAGCAAACCGCAATACATATAGTATACACAGCAAACCGTAATACATATAGTATACACAGCGTGCCGTAATACATATAATATACACAGCATGCTGCAATACATATAGTATACACAGCATGCCGTAATACATATAGTATACACGGCATACCGTAATACATATAGCATGCACTGTAAATCGCAATACATATAGTACACAGAATTCCGTAATACATATAGTATGCACAGCATGCGGCAATACATATAGTCTACACAGCATGCCGCAATACATATAGTATACACAGCAAATCGTAATACATATAGTCTACACAGCATGCGGCAATACATATAGTCTACACAGCATGCCGAAATACATATAGTATGCACAGCAAACCGTAATACATATAGTCTACACAGCATGCGGCAATACATATAGTCTACACAGCATACCGTAATACATATAGTATACAGAGCATACCATAAAATATATAGTATACACAGCATACCGTAATACATATAGTATACACAGCATGCTGCAATACATGTAGTATACACAGCATGCCGTAATACATATAGTATAAGCAGCGTGCAGTAATACATATAGTATACACAGCATGCCGTAATACATATAATATACACATCATGCCGTAATACGTATAGTATACACATCATGCCGTAATAAATATAGTATGCACAGCATACCGTAATACATATAGCATACATATCATGCCGTAATACATATAGTCTACACAGCATACCGTAATACATATAGTATACACAGCTTACCCTAATACATATAGTATTCCCATCGTGCCGTAATACATATAATATACACAGCATGCTGCAATACATATAGTATACACAGTATGCCGTAATGCATATAGTATGCACGGCATACCGTAATACATATATCATACACAGCAAACCGCAATACATATAGTATGCACAGCATACCGTAGTACATATAGTATACACAGCATGTCGTAATACATATAGTATGCACAGCATGCGGCAATACATATAGTCTACACAGCATGTCCTAATACATATAGCATACACAGCATGCCGCAATACATATAGTATGCACAGCATGCCGTAATACATATAGTATACACAGAATGCCGTAATACATATAGTCTACACCGCATGCCGCAATACATATAGTCTACACAGCATGCCGTAATACATATAGTATGCACAGCATTCCGTAATACATATAGTCTACACAGCATGTGGCAATACATATAGTCTACACAGCATACCGTAATATATATAGTATACACAGCATACCATAACAAATACAGTATACACAGTATACCGTAATACATATAGTATACATAACATGCCGTAATACATATAGTCGACACATCATGCCGTAATACATATAGTATGCACAGCATGGCGTAATACATATAGTATACACAGCATGCCGTAATACATATAGCATGCACAACATACCATAATACATATAGTATACACATCATGCTGTAATACATATAGAATGCACAGCATGCCGTAATACATATAGTATACACATCATGCCGTAATACATATAGTCTACAAAGCATGCCGTAATACATATAGTATACACAACGTGTCGTAATACATATAGTCGACACAGCATGCCGTAATACATATATTATACACAGCATAACGTAATACATATAGTATACACAGCATGCTGCAATACATATAGTATACACAGCATGCTGTAATACATATAGTATACACAGCATGCAATAATACATAGAGTATACACAACATACCGTAATACATATAGCATACACAGCAAACCGCAATACATATAGTATATACAGCAAACCGTAATACATATAGTATACACAGCGTTCCGTAATACATATAATATACACAGCATGCTGCAATACATATAGTATACACAGCATGCCGTAATACATATAGTATACACGGAATACCGTAATACATATAGCATGCACTGCAAATCGCAATACATATAGTATACACAGAATGCCGTAATACATATAGTATGCACAGCATGCGGCAATACATAAAGTATACACAGCATGCCGTAATACAAATAGTATACACAGAATGCCGTAATACATATAGTCTACACAGCATGCCGCAATACATATAGTATACACAGCAAACCGTAATACATATAGTCTACACAGCATGCGGCCATACATATAGTCTACACAGCATGCCGAAATACATATAGTATGCACAGCAAACCGTAATACATATAGTCTACACAGCATGCGGCAATACATATAGTCTACACAGCATACCGTAATACATATAGTATACTATGCATACCGTAAAATATATAGTATGCACAGCATACCGTAATACATATAATATTCACAGCATGCTGCAATACATATATTATGCACAGCATGCCGTAATACATATAGTATAAGCAGCGTGCAGTAATACATATAGTATACACAGCATGCCGTAATACATATAATATACACATCATGCCGTAATACATATAGTATACACATCATGCCGTAATACATATAGTATGCACAGCATACCGTAATACATATAGCATACATATCATGCCGTAATACATATAGTCTACACAGCATACCGTAATACATATTGTATACACAGATTACCGTAATACATCTAGTATTCCCAGCGTGCCTTAATACATATAATATACACAGCATGCTGCAATACATATAGTATACACAGTATGCCGTAATACATATAGTCTACACCGCATGCCGCAATACATATAGTCTACACAGCATGCCGTAATACATATAGTATGCACAGCATTCCGTAATACATATAGTCTACACAGCATGCGGCAATACATATAGTCTACACAGCATACCGTAATATATATAGTATACACAGCATACCATAAAAAATATAGTATACACAGTATACCGTAATACATATAGTATACACAACATGCCGTAATACATATAGTCGACACATCATGCCGTAATACATATAGTATGCACAGCATGGCGTAATACATATAGTATACACAGCATGCCGTAATACATATAGCATGCACAACATACCATAATACATATAGTATACACATCATGCTGTAATACATATAGAATGCACAGCATGCCGTAATACATATAGTATACACATCATGCCGTAATACATATAGTATACACAGCATAACGTAATACATATAGTATACACAGCATGCCGCAATACATATTGTATACACAGCGTGTCGTAATAAATATAGTATACACAGCTTGCTGCAATACATATAGTATACACAGCATGCTGTAATACATATAGTATACACAGCATGCAATAATACATAGAGTATACACAACATAACGTAATACATATAGCATACACAGCAAACCGCAATACATATAGTATATACAGCAAACCGTAATACATATAGTATACACAGCGTGCCGAAATACATATAATATACACAGCATGCTGCAATACATATAGTATACACAGCATGCCGTAATACATATAGTATACACGGAATACCGTAATACATATAGCATGCACTGCAAATCGCAATACATATAGTATACACAGAATGCCGTAATACATATAGTATGCACAGCATGCGGCAATACATAAAGTATACACAGCATGCCGTAATACAAATAGTATACACAGAATGCCGTAATACATATAGTATACACAGCAAACCGTAATACATATAGTTTACACAGCATGCGGCCATACATATAGTCTACACAGCATGCCGAAATACATATAGTATGCACAGCAAACCGTAATACATATAGTCTACACAGCATGCGGCAATACATATAGTCTACACAGCATACCGTAATACATATAGTATACTATGCATACCGTAAAATATATAGTATGCACAGCATACCGTAATACATATAGTATTCACAGCATGCTGCAATACATATATTATGCACAGCATGCCGTAATACATATAGTATAAGCAGCGTGCAGTAATACATATAGTATACACAGCATGTCGTAATACATATAATATACACATCATGCCGTAATACATATAGTATACACATCATGCCGTAATACATATAGTATGCACAGCATACCGTAATACATATAGCATACATATCATGCCGTAATACATATAGTCTACACAGCATACCGTAATACATATAGTATACACAGATTACCGTAATACATCTAGTATTCCCAGCGTGCCTTAATACATATAATATACACAGCATGCTGCAATACATATAGTATACACAGTATGCCGTATTACATATAGTATGCACGGCATACCGTAATACATATAGCATACACAGCAAACCGCAATACATATAGTATGCACAGCATACCGTAATACATATAGTATACACAGCATGCCGCCTTACATATCGTATACACAGCGTGCCGCAATACATATAGTCTACACAGCATACCGTAATATATATAGTATACACAGCATACCATAAAAAATATAGTATACACAGTATACCGTAATACATATAGTATACACAACATGCCGTAATACATATAGTCGACACATCATGCCGTAATACATATAGTATGCACAGCATGGCGTAATACATATAGTATACACAGCATGCCGTAATACATATAGCATGCACAACATACCATAATACATATAGTATACACATCATGCTGTAATACATATAGAATGCACAGCATGCCGTAATACATATAGTATACACATCATGCCGTAATACATATAGTCTACAAAGCATGCCGTAATACATATAGTATACACAACGTGTCGTAATACATATAGTCGACACAGCATGCCGTAATACATATAGTATACACAGCATAACGTAATACATATAGTATACACAGCATGCCGCAATACATATTGTATACACAGCGTGTCGTAATACATATAGTATACACAGCTTGCTGCAATACATATAGTATACACAGCATGCTGTAATACATATAGTATACACAGCATGCAATAATACATAGAGTATACACAACATACCGTAATACATATAGCATACACAGCAAACCGCAATACATATAGTATATACAGCAAACCGTAATACATATAGTATACACAGCGTGCCGATATACATATAATATACACAGCATGCTGCAATACATATAGTAAACACAGCATGCCGTAATACATATAGTATACACGGAATACCGTAATACATATAGCATGCACTGCAAATCGCAATACATATAGTATACACAGAATGCCGTAATACATATAGTATGCACAGCATGCGGCAATACATAAAGTATACACAGCATGCCGTAATACAAATAGTATACACAGAATGCCGTAATACATATAGTCTACACAGCATGCCGCAATACATATAGTATACACAGCAAACCGTAATACATATAGTCTACACAGCATGCGGCCATACATATAGTCTACACAGCATGCCGAAATACATATAGTATGCACAGCAAACCGTAATACATATAGTCTACACAGCATGCGGCAATACATATAGTCTACACAGCATACCGTAATACATATAGTATACTATGCATACCGTAAAATATATAGTATGCACAGCATACCGTAATACATATAGTATTCACAGCATGCTGCAATACATATATTATGCACAGCATGCCGTAATACATATAGTATAAGCAGCGTGCAGTAATACATATAGTATACACAGCATGCCGTAATACATATAATATACACATCATGCCGTAATACATATAGTATACACATCATGCCGTAATACATATAGTATGCACAGCATACCGTAATACATATAGCATACATATCATGCCGTAATACATATAGTCTACACAGCATACCGTAATACATATAGTATACACAGATTACCGTAATACATCTAGTATTCCCAGCGTGCCTTAATACATATAATATACACAGCATGCTGCAATACATATAGTATACACAGTATGCCGTAAAACATATAGTATGCACGGCATACCGTAATACATATAGCATACACAGCAAACCACAATACATATAGTATGCACAGCATACCGTAATACATATAGTATACACAGCATGCCGCCTTACATATCGTATACACAGCGTGCCGCAATACATATAGTATACACAGCATGCCGTAATACATATAGTATACACAACGTGCCGTAATACATATAGTCGACACAGCATGCCGTAATACATATAGTATGCACAGCATGGCGTAATACATATAGTATACACAGCATGCCGTAATACATATAGCATGCACAGCATACCATAATACATATAGTATACACATCATGCTGTAATACATATAGAATGCACAGCATGCCGTAATACATATAGTATACACATCATGCCGTAATACATATAGTCTACAAAGCATGCCGTAATACATATAGTATACACAACGTGTCGTAATACATATAGTCGACACAGCATGCCGTAATACATATGGTATACACAGCATAACGTAATACATATAGTATACACAGCATGCCGCAATACATATTGTATACACAGCGTGTCGTAATACATACAGTATACACAGCTTGCTGCAATACATATAGTATACACAGCATGCTGTAATACATATAGTATACACAGCATGCAATACTACATAGAGTATACACAACATACCGTAATACATATAGCATACACAGCAAACCGCAATACATATAGTATACACAGCAAACCGTAATACATATAGTATACACAGCGTGCCGTAATACATATAATATACACAGCATGCTGCAATATATATAGTATACACAGCATGCCGTAATACATATAGTATACACAGAATGCCGTAATACATATAGTCTACACAGCATGCCGCAATACATATAGTATACACAGCAAACCGTAATACATATAGTCTACACAGCATGCGGCCATACATATAGTCTACACAGCATGCCGAAATACATATAGTATGCACAGCAAACCGTAATACATATAGTCTACACAGCATGCGGCAATACATATAGTCTACACAGCATGCCGTAATACATATGGTATACACAGCATACCGTAAAATATATAGTATGCACAGCATAACGTAATACATATAGTATACACAGCATGCTGCAATACATATATTATACACAGCATGCCGTAATACATATAGTATAAGCAGCGTGCAGTAATACATATAGTATACACAGCATGCCGTAATACATATAATATACACATCATGCCGTAATACATATAGTATGCACATCATGCCGTAATACATATAGTATGCACAGCATACCGTAATACATATAGCATACATATCATGCTGTAATACATATAGTCTACACAGCATACCGTAATACATCTAGTATTCCCAGCGTGCCGTAATACATATAATATACACAGCATGCTGCAATACATATAGTATACACAGTATGCCGTAATACATATAGTATGCACGGCATACCGTAATACATATAGTATACACAGCAAACCGCAATACATATAGTATACACAGCGAGCCGCAATACATATAGTATACACAGCATGCCGTAATACATATAGTATGCACAGCATGCGGCAATACATATAGTATGCACAGCATGACGTAATACATATAGTATACACAGAATGCCGTAATACATATAGCATACAGAGCATGCCGCAATACATATAGTATGCACAGCATGCCGTAATATATATAGTATACACAGAATGCCGTAATACATATAGTCTACACCGCATGCCGCAATACATATAGTATACACAGCAAACCGTAATACATATAGTCTACACAGCATGCGGCAATACATATAGTCTACACAGCATGCCGTAATACATATAGTATGCACAGCATGCCGTAATACATATAGTATACACAGCATGCGGCAATACATATAGTCTACACAGCATACCGTAATACATATAGTATACGCAGCATACCATAAAAAATATAGTATACACAGCATACCGTAATACATATAGTATAAACAGCATACCGTAATATATATAGTATACACAGCATGTCGTAATACATATAGTATACACAGCATGCCGAAATACATATAGTATGCACAGCATACAGTAATAAATATAGTATACACAGCATGCCTTAATACATATAGTCTACACAACGTGCCGACTTATACATATAGTCGACACAGCATGTCGTAATACATAGAATATACTCAGCATGCCGTAATACATATAGTATGCACAGCATGCCGCAATACATATAGTATACACAGCATGCCGTAATACATATAGTATGCACAGCATGCCGTAATACAAATAGTATGCACAGCATAACGTAATACATATAGCATACACAGCATGCCGCAATACATATAGTATGCACAGCGTGCAATAATACATAGAGTATACACAACATACCGTAATACATATAGCATACACAGCAAACCGCAATACATATAGTATACACAGCAAACCATAATACATATAGTATACACAGCATGCCGTAATACATATAATATACACAGCATGCTGCAATACATATAGTATACACAGCATGCCGTAATACACATAGTATACAGGGCATACCGTAATACATATAGCATGCACTGCAAATCGCAATACATATAGTATACACAGAATGCCGTAATACATATATTATGCACAGCATGCGGCAATACATATAGCATACACAGCATGCCGTAATACATATAGTATACACAGAATGCCGTAATACATATATCATACACATCATGCCGTAATACATATAGTATACACAGCATACCGTAATACATTTAGCATACATATCGTGCCGTAATACATATATTCTACACAGCATGCCGTAATACATATATTATACACAGCGTGCCGTAATAAATATTGTATACACAGCATACCGTAATAAATATAGTATACACAGCATGTCGTAATACATATAGTATACATAGCATGTCGTATTACATATAGTATACACAGCATGAGGTAATACATATAGTATACACAACATGCCACAATACATATAGTATATACAGCATAACGTAATACATATAGTATACACAGCATGCCGCAATACATATAGTATACAGAGCGTGCCGTAATACATATAGTATACACAGCATGCTGCAATACATATAGTATACACAGCATGCCGCAATACATATAGTATACACAACGTGCCGTGATACATATAGTATACACAGCATGCTGCAATACATATAGTATACACAGCATGCCGTAATACATATAGTCTACACATCATGCCGTAATACATATAGTATACACATCATGCCGTAATACATATAGTATACAAAGCATGCCGTAATACAAATAGTATACACAACGTGCCGTAATACATTTAGTCGACACAGCATGCCATAATACATATAGTATGCACAGCATGGCGTAATACATATAGTATATACAGCATGCCGTAATACATATAATATACACAGCATGCCGCAATACATATATTATACACAGCATGCCGTAATACATATAGCATGCACAGCATACCATAATACATATAGTATACACAGCATGCTGTAATACATATAGTATGCACAGCATGCCGTAATACATATAGTATGCACAGCGTGCCGTAATACATATAGTATACACTGCATGCCGAAATACATATAGTATGCACAGCATACCGTAATAAATATAGCATACACAGCATGCCGTAATACATATAGTCTACACAACGTGCCGTAATACATATAGTCGACACAGCATGTCGTAATACATATAGTATACACAGCATGCCGTAATACATATAGTATGCACAGCATGCCGCAATACATATAGTATACACACCATGCCGTAATACATATAGTATGCACAGCATGCCGTAATACAAATAGTATACACAGCGTGCAATAATACATAGAGTATACACAACATGCCGTAATACATATAGTGTACACATCATGCCGTAATACATATAGCATACACATCATGCCGTAATACATATAGTATGCACAGCATACCGTAATACATGTAGCATACATATCATGCCGTAATACATATAGTCTACACAGCATACCGTAATACATATAGTATACAGAGCATACCGTAATACATATAGTATTCACAGCATGCCGTAATACATATAGTATACACAGAATGCCGTAATACATATAGTCTAAACAGCATTCGGCAATACATATAATCTACACAGCATGCCGTAATACATATAGTCTACACAGCATACAGTAATAAATATATTATACACAGCATACCGTAATACATATAGTATACACAGCATAACGTAATACACATAACATACACAGCAAACCGCAATACATATAGCATACACAGCGTGCCGTAATACATATTATAGTATACACAGCATACCGTAATAAATATAGTATACACAGCGTGCCGTCTTACATATAATATACACAGCATGCTGCAATACATATAGTATACACGGCATACCGTAATAAAAATAGCATACACAGCAAACAGCAATACAAATAGTATACACAGAATGCCGTAATACATATAGTATGTACAGCATGCCGCAATACATATAGTATACACAGCGTGCCGTAATACATATAGCATGCACAGCATGCGGCAATACATATAGTCTACACAGCATGCCGTAATACATATAGTATACACAGCATGCCGCAATACATATAGTATGCACATCATGCCGTAATACATATAGTCTACACAGCATACCGTAATACATATAGTATACACAGCATACCGTAATACATATAGTATACACAGCATGCCGCAATACATATAGTATACACAGCATGCTGCAATACATATAGTATACACAGCATGCCGCTATACAGATAGTATACACAGCGTGCTGTGATACATATAGTATACACAGCATGCTGCAATACATATAGTATACACAACATGCCGTAATACATATAGTCTATGCATCATGCCGTGATACATATAGTATACACATCATGCCGTAATACATATAGTATACACAGCATACCGTAATACATATAGTATACACAGCATACCGTAATAAATATAGTATACACAGCATGTCGTAATACATATAGTATACACAGCGTGTAGTAATACATATAGTATACACAGCATGCTGCAGTACATATAGTATACAAAGCATGCTGCAATACATACAGTATACACACCGTGCCATGATACATATAGTATACACAGCATGCTGCAATACATATAGTATATACAGCATGCCGTAATACATATACTATACACAGCATGCGGCAATACATATAGTATTCACAGCGTGCAATAATACATATAGTATACACAGTATACCGTAATACATATAGTATACACAGCGTGCAATAATACATATAGATACACAGCATGCCGTAATACGCATAGCATACACAGCGTGCAATAATACATAGAGTATACATAGCATGCCGTAATACATATAGTATACACAGCATGCGGCAATACATATAGTCTACACAGCATGCCGTAATACATATAGTCTACACAGCATACCGTAATACATATAGTATACACAGCATGCCGCAATACATATAGTATACACAGCATGCTGCAATACATATAGTATACACAGCATGCCGCTATACAGATAGTATACACAGCGTGCTGTGATACATATAGTATACACAGCATGCTGCAATACATATAGTATACACAACATGCCGTAATACATATAGTCTATGCATCATGCCGTGATACATATAGTATACACATCATGCCGTAATACATATAGTATACACAGCATACCGTAATACATATAGTATACACAGCATACCGTAATAAATATAGTATACACAGCATGTCGTAATACATATAGTATACACAGCGTGCCGTAATACATATAGTATACACAGCATGCTGCAGTACATATAGTATACAAAGCATGCTGCAATACATACAGTATACACACCGTGCCATAATACATATAGTATACACAGCATGCTGCAATACATATAGTATATACAGCATGCCGTAATACATATACTATACACAGCATGCGGCAATACATATAGTATTCACAGCGTGCAATAATACATATAGTATACACAGTATACCGTAATACATATAGTATACACAGCGTGCAATAATACATATAGATACACAGCATGCCGTAATACGCATAGCATACACAGCGTGCAATAATACATAGAGTATACATAGCATGCCGTAATACATATAGTATACACATCATGCCGTAATACATATAGTATACACATCATGCCGTAATACATATAGTATACAAAGCATGCCGTAATACATATAGTATACACAACGTGCCGTAATACAAATAGTCGACACAGCATGCCGTAATACATATAGTATGCACAGCAACCGTAATACATATCGTCTACACAGCATGCGGCAATACATATAGTCTACACAGCTTACCGTAATACATATAGTATACACAGCATACCGTAATACATATAGTATACACAGCATGCTGCAATACATATAGTATACACAGCATGCCGTAATACATATAGTATACGCAGCGTGCAGTAATACATATAGTATACACAGCATGCCGTAATACATATAGTATACACAGCGTGCAATAATACATAGAGTATACACAACATGCCGTAATACATATAGTATACACATCATGCCGTAATACATATAGTATACACGTCATGCCGTAATACATATAGTATACACAGCATACCGTAATACATATAGCATACACTGCATACCCTAATACATATAGTATTCACAGCATGCCGTAATACATATAGTATACACAGCATACCGTAATACATACAGTATACACAGCATAACGTAATACATATAGTATTCACAGCGTGCCGTAATACATATAATATACACAGCATGCTGCAATACATATAGTATACACAGCACACCGTAATACATATAGTATACACAGCATGCCGCCTTACATATAGTATACACAGCATAACGTAATGCATATAGTATACACAGCACACCGTAATACATATAGTATACACAGCATGCCGCCTTACATATAGTATACACAGCATAACGTAATGCATATAGTATACACAGCACACCGCAATACATATAGCATACACTGCATACCCTAATACATATAGTATTCACAGCATGCCGTGATACATATAGTATACACAGAATGCCGTAATACATATAGTCTACACAGCATTCGGCAATACATATAATCTACACAGCATGCCGTAATACATATAGTCTACACAGCATACAGTAATAAATATAGTATACACAGCATACCGTAATACATATAGTATACACAGCATACCGTAATACATATAGCATACACAGCATACCATAATACATATAGCATACACAGCAAACCGCAATACATATAGTATACACATCGTGCCGTAATACATATAGTATAAACAGCATACCGTAATACATATAGTATACACAGCATACCGTAATACATATAGTCTACACAGCATTCGGCAATACATATAGTCTACACAGCATGCCGTAATAAATATAGTATACACATCATGCCGTAATACATTTAGTATGCACATAATACCGTAATACATATAGCATACATATCATGCCGTAATACATATATTCTACACAGCATACCGTAATACATATAGCATACACAGAATGCCGTAATACATATAGTCTACACAGTATTCGGCAATACATATAATCTACACAGCATGCCGTAATACATATAGTCTACACAGCATAGAGTAATAAATATAGTATACACAGCATACCGTAATACATATAATATACACAGCATACCGTAATACATATAGCATACACAGCATACCGTAATACATATAGCATACACAGCAAACCGCAATACATATAGCATACACATCGTGCCGTAATACATATAGTATAAACAGCATACCGTAATACCTATGGTATACACAGCGTGCCGTAATACATATGATATACACAGCATGCTACAATACATATAGTATACACAGCATGCCGTAATACATATAGTATGCACATCATGCCGTAATAAATATAGTATACACATCATGTCGTAATACATATAGTATACACAGCATACCGTAAAACATATAGTCTACACAGCATTCAGCAATACATATAATCTACACAGCATGCCGTAATACATATAGTCTACACAGCATACAGTAATAAATATAGTATACACAGCATACCGTAATACATATAGTATACACAGCATACCGTAATACATATAGCATACACAGCATACCGTAATACATATAGCATACACAGCAAACGGCAATACATATAATATACACAGCATCCTGCAATACATATAGTATACACAGCATGCCGTGATACATATAGTATACACGGCATACCGTAATACATATAGTATGCACAGCATGAGGCAATAAATATTGTCAACACAGCATGCCGTAATACATATAGTATACACAGAATGCCGTAATACATATAGTCTACACAGCATGCCGCAATACATATAGTATACACAGCGTGCCGTAATACATATAGTATACACAGTATGCTGCAATACATATAGTCTACACAGTATACCGTAATACATATAGTCTACACAGCATTCAGCAATACATACAGTCTACACAGCATGCCGTAATACATATAGTATGCACATCATGCCGTAATACATATAGTATACACATCATGCCGTAATACATATAGTATGCACAGAATACCGTAATACATATAGCATACATATCATGCCGTAATACATATAGTCTACACAGCATACCGTAATATATATAGCATACACAGCATACCCTAATACATATAGCATACACAGCAAACCGCAATACATATAATATACACAGCATCCTGCAATACATATAGTTTACACAGCATGCCGTGATACATATAGTATACACGGCATACCGTAATACATATAGTATGCACAGCATGCGGCAATACATATTGTCTACACAGCATGCCGTAATACATATAGTATACACAGAATGCCGTAATACATATAGTATACACAGCATACCGCAATACATAGGGTATACACAGCGTGCCGTAATACATATAGTATACACAGTATGCTGCAATACATATAGTCTACACAGCATACTGTAATACATATAGTATACACAGCATACCGTAAAATATACAGTATACACAGCATACCGTAATACATATAGTATACACAGCATGCTGCAATACATATAGTATACACAGCATGCCGTAATACATAGAGTATACGCAGCATGCAGTAATACATATAGTATTCACATCATGCCGTAATACATATAGTATACACAGCATACCGTAATACATATAGTATTGACAGCGTGCCGTAATACATATAGTATACACAGCATGCCGCAATATATATAGTATACACAGCATGCCGTAATACATATAGTATACACAGCGTGCCGTAATAAATATAGTTTACACAGCATACCGTAATACATATAGTATACACAGCATGAGGTAATACATATAGTATACACAGCATGCTGCAGAACATATAGTATACACAGCGTGCAATAATACATATAATATACACAGCATGCCGTAATAAATATAGTATACACAGTGTGCAATAATACATAGAGTATACACAACATGCCGTAATATATACAGTATACACATCATGCCGTAATACATATAGTATACACATCATGCCGTAATACATATAGTATACAAAGCATGCCGTAATACATATAGTATACACAACGTGCCGTAATACATATAGTCTACACAGCATGCCGTAATACATATAGTATGCACAGCAGGCCGTAATACATAGAGTATACAGAGCATGTCGCAATACATATAGTATACACAGCATGCCGTAATACATATAGCATGCACAGCATACCATAATACATATAGTATACACATCATGCTGTAATACATATAGTATGCACAGCATGCCGTAATACATATAGTATACACAGCATGCCGCAATACATATAGTATACACAGCGTGCCGTAATACATGTAGTATGCACAGCATGCCGAAATACATATAGTATACACAGCATACCGTAATAAATATAGTATACACAGCATGCCGTAATCCATATAGTCTACACAACGTTCCGTAATACATATAGTCGAAACAGCATATCTTAATACATATAGTATACACAACATGCCGTAATACATAAAGTATACACATCATGCCGTAATACATATAGTATACACGACATGCCGTAATACATCTAGTATACACAGCATACATTAATACATATAGTATACACAGCATGCCGCCTTACATACAGTATACACAGAATGCCGTAATATATATAGTATACACAGCATGCCGCAATACATATAGTATACACAGCATGCCGTAATACATATAGTATGCACAGCATGCGGCAATATATGGTCTACACAGCATGCCGTAATACATATAGTATACACAGCATGCCGCAATACATATAGTAAGCACAGCATGCCGTAATACATATAATAAACACA
Source organism: Archivesica marissinica (assembly GCA_014843695.1). Classification (NCBI taxonomy): domain Eukaryota; kingdom Metazoa; phylum Mollusca; class Bivalvia; order Venerida; family Vesicomyidae; genus Archivesica; species Archivesica marissinica. Next base: position 36,065 of record JABXNX010003746.1, on the reverse strand, counting down.
GAATGTCGTAATACATATAGTCTACACCGCATGTCGCAATACATATAGTATACACAGCATGCCGTAATACATATAGTATGCACAGCATGCGGCAATACATATGGTCTACACAGCATGCCGTAATACATATAGTATGCACAGCATGCCGTAATACATATAATATACACAGAATGTCGTAATACATATAGTCTATACCGCATGACGCAATACATATAGTATACACAGCATACCGTAATACATATAGCATACACAGCAAACCGCAATACATATAATATACACAGCATCCTGCAATACATATAGTATACACAGCATGCCGTAATACACATAGTATACACAGAATGCCGTAATACATATAGTCTACACAGCATGCCGCAATACATATAGTATACACAGCGTGCCGTAATACATATAGTATACACAGCATGTCCTAATACATATAGTATACACAGCATGCCGTAATACATATAGTATACACAGCATGCCGCAATACATATAGTATACACAGCATGCCGTAATACATATAGTATACACAGCGTGCCGTAATAAATATAGTTTACACAGCATACCGTAATACATATAGTATACACAGCATACCGTAATAAATATAATACCCACAGCATATCGTAATACATATAGTATACACAGCATGTCGTAGTACATATATTATACACAGCATGAGGTAATACATAGAGTATACACAGCATGCCGCAATACATATAGTATGCACAGCATAACGTAATACATATAGTATACACAGCATGCCGCAATACATACAGTATACACAGCGTGCCGTAACACATATAATATACACAGCATGCTGCAATACATATAGTATACACAGCATGCCGTAATACATATAGTATACACAGCGTGCAATAATACATATAATATACACAGCATGCCGTAATAAATATAGTATACACAGTGTGCAATAATACATAGAGTATACACAACATGCCGTAATACATATAGTATACACATCATGCCGTAATACATATAGTATACACACCATACCGTAATACATATAGTATACAGAGTATGCCGCCTTAAATATAGTATACACAGCGTGCCGCAATACATATAGTATACACAGAATGCCGTAATACATATAGTATACACAGCATGCCGTAATACATATAGTATGCACAGCATGCGGCAATACATATAGTCTACACAGCATGCCGTAATACATATATTGTACACAGCATGCCGCAATACATATAGTATGACAGCATGCCGTAATACATATAGTATACACAGACTGCCATAATACATATAATCTACACCGCATGCCGCAATACATATAGTATACACAGCAAACCGTAATACATATAGTATACACAGCATGCGGCAATACATATAGTCTACACAGCATGCCGTAATACATATAGTATGCACAGCATGCCGTAATACATAGAGTCTACACAGCATGCGGCAATACATAGAGTCTACAAAGCATACCGTAATACATATAGCATTAACAGCATATCGTAATGAATATAATATACACAGCATACCGTAATAAATATAGTATACACAGCATATCGTAATACATATAGTATACACAGCATGCCGTAATACATAGAGTATACACAGCATGCCGCAATACAAATAGTATACACAGCATGCCGTAATACATATAGTATACACAGCATGTCGTAATACATATAGTATACACAGCATGTCGTAATACATATAGTATACACAGCATGAGGTAATACATATAGTATACACAGCATGCCGCAATACATATAGTATGCACAGCATAACGTAATACATATAGTATACACAGCATGCCGCAATACATAGAGTATACACAGCGTGCAGTAATACATATAGTATACACAGCATGCTGCAATACATATAGTATACACAGCATGCCGTAATACATATAGTATACACAGCGTGCAATAATACATATAATATACACAGCATGCCGTAATAAATATTGTATACACAGTGTGCAATAATACATATAGTATACACAACATGCCGTAATACATAGAGTATACACATCATGCCGTAATACATATAGTATACACATCATGCCGTAATACATACAGTGTACAAAGCATGCCGTAATACATATAGTATACACAGCATGCCGCAATACATATAGTATGACAGCATGCCGTAATACATATCGTATATACAGACTGCCGTAATACATATAATCTACACCGCATGCCGTAATACATATAGTATGCACAGCTTGCGGCAATACATATAGTCTACACAGCATGCCGTAATACATATATTATACACAGCATGCCGCAATACATATAGTATGACAGCATGCCGTAATACATATCGTATATACAGACTGCCGTAATACATATAATCTACACCGCATGCCGCCTTACATATAGTATACACAGCGTGCCGCAATACATATAGTATTCACAGAATGCCGTAATACATATATTATGCATAGCATGCCGTAATACATATAGTCTACACAGCATGCGGCAATACATATATTCTACAAAGCATACCGTAATACATATAGTATACACAGCATTCCGCAATAAATAGAGTATGCACAGCATGCCGTAATACATATAGTATACACAGAATGCCGTAATATATTTAGTATGCACAGCATGCGGCAATACATATAGTCTACAAAGCATGCCGTAATACATATAGTATACACAGCATACCGTAATACATATATTATGCACAGCGTACAATAATACATAGAGTATACACATCATGGCGTAATACATATAGTATACACATCATGCCGTAATACATATAGTATACAAAGCATGCCGTAATACATATAGTATACACATCGTGCCGTAATACATATAGTATACACAGCATGCCGTAATACATATTGTATGACAGCATGCCGTAATACATATAGTATACACAGACTGCCATAATACATATAATCTACACCGCATGCCGCAATACATATAGTATACACAGCAAACCGTAATACATATAGTATACACAGCATGCGGCAATACATATAGTCTACACAGCATGCCGTAATACATATAGTATGCACAGCATGCCGTAATACATAGAGTCTACACAGCATGCGGCAATACATAGAGTCTACAAAGCATACCGTAATACATATAGCATTAACAGCATATCGTAATGAATATAATATACACAGCATACCGTAATAAATATAGTATACACAGCATATCGTAATACATATAGTATACACAGCATGCCGTAATACATAGAGTATACACAGCATGCCGCAATACAAATAGTATACACAGCATGCCGTAATACATATAGTATACACAGCATGTCGTAATACATATAGTATACACAGCATGTCGTAATACATATAGTATACACAGCATGAGGTAATACATATAGTATACACAGCATGCCGCAATACATATAGTATGCACAGCATAACGTAATACATATAGTATACACAGCATGCCGCAATACATAGAGTATACACAGCGTGCAGTAATACATATAGTATACACAGCATGCTGCAATACATATAGTATACACAGCATGCCGTAATACATATAGTATACACAGCGTGCAATAATACATATAATATACACAGCATGCCGTAATAAATATTGTATACACAGTGTGCAATAATACATATAGTATACACAACATGCCGTAATACATAGAGTATACACATCATGCCGTAATACATATAGTATACACATCATGCCGTAATACATACAGTGTACAAAGCATGCCGTAATACATATAGTATACACAGCATGCCGCAATACATATAGTATGACAGCATGCCGTAATACATATCGTATATACAGACTGCCGTAATACATATAATCTACACCGCATGCCGTAATACATATAGTATGCACAGCTTGCGGCAATACATATAGTCTACACAGCATGCCGTAATACATATATTATACACAGCATGCCGCAATACATATAGTATGACAGCATGCCGTAATACATATCGTATATACAGACTGCCGTAATACATATAATCTACACCGCATGCCGCCTTACATATAGTATACACAGCGTGCCGCAATACATATAGTATTCACAGAATGCCGTAATACATATATTATGCATAGCATGCCGTAATACATATAGTCTACACAGCATGCGGCAATACATATATTCTACAAAGCATACCGTAATACATATAGTATACACAGCATTCCGCAATAAATAGAGTATGCACAGCATGCCGTAATACATATAGTATACACAGAATGCCGTAATATATTTAGTATGCACAGCATGCGGCAATACATATAGTCTACAAAGCATGCCGTAATACATATAGTATACACAGCATACCGTAATACATATATTATGCACAGCGTACAATAATACATAGAGTATACACATCATGGCGTAATACATATAGTATACACATCATGCCGTAATACATATAGTATACAAAGCATGCCGTAATACATATAGTATACACATCGTGCCGTAATACATATAGTATACACAGCATGCCGTAATACATATTGTATACACAGCATGTCGTAATACATATAGTATACACAGCATGAGGTAATACATATAGTATACACAGCATGCCGCAATACATATAGTATGCACAGTATAACGTAATACATATAGTATACACAGCATGACGCAATACATAGAGTATACACAGCGTGCCGTAATACATATAGTATACACAGCATGCTGCATTACATAGAGTATACACAGCATGCCGTAATACATGTAGTATACACAGCGTGCAATAATACATATAGTATACACAGCATGCCGTAATACATATAGTATACACAGTGTGCAATAATAAATAGAGTATACACAACATGCCGTAATACATATAGTATACACATCATGCCGAAATACATATAGTATACACATCATGCCGTAATACATATAGTGTACAAAGCATGCCGTAATACATATAGTCGACACAGCATGCCGTAATACATATAGTATACACAGCATGCCGTAATACATAGAGTATACACAGCATGCCGTAATACATATAGTATACACAGCATGCCGTAATACATATAGTATACACAGCATGCCGTAATACATATAGCATGCACAGCATGCCGTAATACATATAGCATGCACAGCATACCATAATACATATATTATACACATCATGCTTTAATACATATAGTATGCACAGCATGCCGTAATACATATAGTATACACAGCATGCCGCAATAAATATAGTATACACAGCGTGCCGTAATACATGTAGTATACACGGCATGCCATAATACACATAGTCTACACAACGTGCCGTAATAAATATAGACGACACAGCATGCCGTAATACATATATTATACACAGCATGCCGCAATACATATAGTATGACAGCATGCCGTAATACATATAGTATACACAGACTGCCGTAATACATATAATCTACACCGCATGCCGCCTTACATATAGTATACACAGCGTGCCGCAATACATATAGTATTCACAGAATGCCGTAATACATATAGTATTTATAGCATGCCGTAATACATATAGTATGCACAGCATGCGGCAATACATATAGTCTACAAAGCATACCGTAATACATATAGTATACACAGCATTCCGCAATAAATAGAGTATGCACAGCATGCCGTAATACATATAGTATACACAAAATGCCGTAATACATTTAGTATGCACAGCATGCGGCAATACATATAGTCTACACAGCATGCCGTAATACATATAGTATACACAGCATACCGTAATACATATAGTATGCACAGCGTACAATAATACATAGAGTATACACATCATGGCGTAATACATATAGTATACACATCATGCCGTAATACATATAGTATACAAAGCATGCCGTAATACATATAGTATACACATCGTGCCGTAATACATATAGTATACACAGCATGCCGCAATACATATTGTATACACAGCATGTCGTAATACATATAGTATACACAGCATGAGGTAATACATATAGTATACACAGCATGCCGCAATACATATAGTATGCACAGTATAACGTAATACATATAGTCTACACAGCATGCCGTAATACATATAGTATACACAGCATACCGTAATACATATAGTATGCACAGCGTACAATAATACATAGAGTATACACATCATGGCGTAATACATATAGTATACACATCATGCCGTAATACATAGAGTATGCACAGCATGCCGCAATACATATAGTATACACAGCATGCCGTAATACATATAGTATACACAGCATGTCGTAATACATATAGTATACACAGCGTGCAATAATACATAGAGTGTACAAAACATGCCGTAATACATATAGTATACACAGCATGCCGCAATACATATAGTATACACAGCGTGCCGTAATACATGTAGTATACACAGCATGCCGAAATACATATCGTATACACAGCATACCGTAATAAATATAGTATACACAGCATGCCGTAATACATATAGTCTACACAACGTGCCGTAATACATATAGTCGACACAGCATGTCGTAATACATATTGTAAACACAGCATGCCGTAATACCTATAGTATGCACAGCATGCCGTAATACATATAGTATATACAACATGCCGTAATACATATAGTATACACAGCGTGCAATATTACATAGAGTATACAAAACATGCCGTAATACAAATAGTATACACATCATGCCGTAATACATATAGTATACACAGCATGCCGTAATACATATAGTCTACACAGCATACCGTAATACATATAGTATACACAGCATACCGTAATACATATAGTATTCACAGCGTGCCGTAATACATATACTATACACAGCATGCTGCAATACATATAGTATACACAGCATGTCGTAATACATAGAGTATACACAGCATGCCGTAATACATATAGTATACACAGCATGCCGTAATACATATAGCATGCACAGCATGCCGTAATACATATAGCATGCACAGCATACCATAATACATATATTATACACATCATGCTTTAATACATATAGTATGCACAGCATGCCGTAATACATATAGTATACACAGCATGCCGCAATAAATATAGTATACACAGCGTGCCGTAATACATGTAGTATACACGGCATGCCATAATACACATAGTCTACACAACGCGCCGTAATAAATATAGACGACACAGCATGCCGTAATACATATATTATACACAGCATGCCGCAATACATATAGTATGACAGCATGCCGTAATACATATAGTATACACAGACTGCCGTAATACATATAATCTACACCGCATGCCGCCTTACATACAGTATACACAGCGTGCCGCAATACATATAGTATTCACAGAATGCCGTAATACATATAGTATTTATAGCATGCCGTAATACATATAGTCTGCACAGCATGCGGCAATACATATAGTCTACAAAGCATACCGTAATACATATAGTATACACAGCATTCCGCAATAAATAGAGTATGCACAGCATGCCGTAATACATATAGTATACACAAAATGCCGTAATACATTTAGTATGCACAGCATGCGGCAATACATATAGTCTACACAGCATGCCGTAATACATATAGTATACACAGCATACCGTAATACACATAGTATGCACAGCGTACAATAATACATAGAGTATACACATCATGGCGTAATACATATAGTATACACATCATGCCGTAATACATATAGTATACAAAGCATGCCGTAATACATATAGTATACACATCGTGCCGTAATACATATAGTATACACAGCATGCCGCAATACATATTGTATACACAGCATGTCGTAATACATATAGTATACACAGCATGAGGTAATACATATAGTATACACAGCATGCCGCAATACATATAGTATGCACAGTATAACGTAATACATATAGTCTACACAGCATGCCGTAATACATATAGTATACACAGCATACCGTAATACATATAGTATACACAGCGTGCCGTAATACATGTAGTATACACAGCATGCCGAAATACATATCGTATACACAGCATACCGTAATAAATATAGTATACACAGCATGCCGTAATACATATAGTCTACACAACGTGCCGTAATACATATAGTCGACACAGCATGTCGTAATACATATTGTAAACACAGCATGCCGTAATACCTATAGTATGCACAGCATGCCGTAATACATATAGTATATACAACATGCCGTAATACATATAGTATACACAGCGTGCAATATTACATAGAGTATACAAAACATGCCGTAATACAAATAGTATACACATCATGCCGTAATACATATAGTATACACAGCATGCCGTAATACATATAGTCTACACAGCATACCGTAATACATATAGTATACACAGCATACCGTAATACATATAGTATTCACAGCGTGCCGTAATACATATACTATACACAGCATGCTGCAATACATATAGTATACACAGCATGTCGTAATACATAGAGTATACACAGCATGCCGTAATACATATAGTATACACAGCATGCCGTAATACATATAGCATGCACAGCATGCCGTAATACATATAGCATGCACAGCATACCATAATACATATATTATACACATCATGCTTTAATACATATAGTATGCACAGCATGCCGTAATACATATAGTATACACAGCATGCCGCAATAAATATAGTATACACAGCGTGCCGTAATACATGTAGTATACACGGCATGCCATAATACACATAGTCTACACAGCGTGCCGTAATAAATATAGTCGACACAGCATGCCGTAATACATATATTATACACAGCATGCCGCAATACATATAGTATGACAGCATGCCGTAATACATATAGTATACACAGACTGCCGTAATACATATAATCTACACCGCATGCCGCCTTACATACAGTATACACAGCGTGCCGCAATACATATAGTATTCACAGAATGCCGTAATACATATAGTATTTATAGCATGCCGTAATACATATAGTCTGCACAGCATGCGGCAATACATATAGTCTACAAAGCATACCGTAATACATATAGTATACACAGCATTCCGCAATAAATAGAGTATGCACAGCATGCCGTAATACATATAGTATACACAAAATGCCGTAATACATTTAGTATGCACAGCATGCGGCAATACATATAGTCTACACAGCATGCCGTAATACATATAGTATACACAGCATACCGTAATACATATAGTATGCACAGCGTACAATAATACATAGAGTATACACATCATGGCGTAATACATATAGTATACACATCATGCCGTAATACGTATAGTATACAAAGCATGCCGTAATACATATAGTATACACATCGTGCCGTAATACATATAGTATACACAGCATGCCGCAATACATATTGTATACACAGCATGTCGTAATACATATAGTATACACAGCATGAGGTAATACATATAGTATACACAGCATGCCGCAATACATATAGTATGCACAGTATAACGTAATACATATAGTCTACACAGCATGCCGTAATACATATAGTATACACAGCATACCGTAATACATATAGTATGCACAGCGTACAATAATACATAGAGTATACACATCATGGCGTAATACATATAGTATACACATCATGCCGTAATACATATAGTATGCACAGCATGCCGCAATACATATAGTATACACAGCATGCCGTAATACATATAGTATACACAGCATGTCGTAATACATATAGTATACACAGCGTGCAATAATACATAGAGTGTACAAAACATGCCGCAATACATATAGTATACACAGCATGCCGCAATACATATAGTATACACAGCGTGCCGTAATACATGTAGTATACACAGCATGCCGAAATATATATCGTATACACAGCATACCGTAATAAATATAGTATACACAGCATGCCGTAATACATATAGTCTACACAACGTGCCGTAATACATATAGTCGACACAGCATGTCGTAATACATATTGTAAACACAGCATGCCGTAATACCTATAGTATGCACAGCATGCCGTAATACATATAGTATATACAACATGCCGTAATACATATAGTATACACAGCGTGCAATATTACATAGAGTATACAAAACATGCCGTAATACAAATAGTATACACATCATGCCGTAATACATATAGTATACACAGCATGCCGTAATACATATAGTCTACACAGCATACCGTAATACATATAGTATACACAGCATACCGTAATACATATAGTATACACGGCATACGGTAATACATATAGCATACACAGCAAACCGCAATACATATAGTATTCACAGAATGCCGTAATACATATAGTATGCACAGCATACCGCAATACATATAGTATACACAGCATGCCGTAATACATTTAGTATGCACAGCATGCGGCAATACATATAGTCTACACCGCATGCCGCAATACATATATTATACACAGCAAACCATAATACATATAGTCTACACAGAATGCGGCAATACATATAGTCTACACAGCATACCGTAATACATACAGTATACACAGCATACTGTAAAAAATATAATATACACAACATACAGTAATAAATATAGTATACACAGCTTGCCGTAATAAATATGGTATACACAGCATACCGTAATACATATAGTATACACAGCGTGTCGTAATACATATAGCATACAAAGCATGCTGCAATACATATAGTATACACAGCATGCCGTAATACATATAGTATACACATCATGCCGTAATACATATAGTATACACAGCATACCGTAATACATATAGTATGCACAGCGTACAATAATACATAGAATATACACAGCATGCCGTAATACATATAGTATACACAGTGTGCAATAATAAATAGAGTATACACAACATGCCGTAATACATATAGTAAACACATCATGCCGAAATACATATAGTATACACATCATGCCGTAATACATATAGTGTACAAAGCATGCCGTAATACATATAGTATACACAACGTGCCGTAATACATATAGTCGACACAGCATGCCGTAATACATATAGTATACACAGCATGCCGTAATACATAGAGTATACACAGCATGCCGTAATACATATAGTATACACAGCATGCCGCAATACATATAGTATTCATAGCATGCCGTAATACATATAGCATGCACAGCATGCCGTAATACATATAGCATGCACAGCATACCATAATACATATAGTATACACATCATGCTTTAATACATATAGTATGCACAGCATGCCGCAATACATATAGTATACACAGCGTGCCGTAATACATGTAGTATACACAGCATGCCGAAATACATATCGTATACACAGCATACCGTAATAAATATAGTATACACAGCATGCCGTAATACATATAGTCTACACAACGTGCCGTAATACATATAGTCGACACAGCATGTCGTAATACATATTGTAAACACAGCATGCCGTAATACCTATAGTATGCACAGCATGCCGTAATACATATAGCATGCACAGCATGCCGTAATACATATAGCATGCACAGCATACCATAATACATATAGTATACACATCATGCTTTAATACATATAGTATGCACAGCATGCCGTAATACATATAGTATACACAGCATGCCGCAATACATATAGTATACACAGCATGCCGTAATACATATAGTCTACACAACGTGCCGTAATACATATAGTCGACAGATCATGTCGCAATACATATAGTATACACAGCATGCCGTAATACCTATAGTATGTACAGCATGTCGCAATACATATAGTATACACAGCATGCCGTAATACATAGAGTATACACAGCATGTCGTAATACATATAGTATACACAACATGCCGTAATACATATAGTATACACAGCATACCGTAATACATATAGTATGCACAGCGTACAATAATACATAGAGTATACACATCATGGCGTAATACATATAGTATACACATCATGCCGTAATACATATAGTATACAAAGCATGCCGTAATACATATAGTATACACATCGTGCCGTAATACATATAGTATACACAGCATGCCGCAATACATATTGTATACACAGCATGTCGTAATACATATAGTATACACAGCATGAGGTAATACATATAGTATACACAGCATGCCGCAATACATATAGTATGCACAGTATAACGTAATACATATAGTCTACACAGCATGCCGTAATACATATAGTATACACAGCATGCCGTAATACATATAGTATGCACAGCGTACAATAATACATAGAGTATACACATCATGGCGTAATACATATAGTATACACATCATGCCGTAATACATATAGTATGCACAGCATGCCGCAATACATATAGTATACACAGCATGCCGTAATACATATAGTATACACAGCATGTCGTAATACATATAGTATACACAGCGTGCAATAATACATAGAGTGTACAAAACATGCCGTAATACATATAGTATACACAGCATGCCGCAATACATATAGTATACACAGCGTGCCGTAATACATGTAGTATACACAGCATGCCGAAATACATATCGTATACACAGCATACCGTAATAAATAGAGTATACACAGCATGCCGTAATACATATAGTCTACACAACGTGCCGTAATACATATAGTCGACACAGCATGTCGTAATACATATTGTAAACACAGCATGCCGTAATACCTATAGTATGCACAGCATGCCGTAATACATATAGTATACACAACATGCCGTAATACATATAGTATACACAGCATGTCGTAATACATATAGTATACACAGCGTGCAATGATACATAGAGTGTACACAGCATGCCGTAATACCTATAGTATGTACAGCATGCCGCAATACATATAGTATACACATCATGCCGTAATACATATAGCATACACAGCATGCCGTAATACATATAGTCTACACAGCATACCGTAATACATATAGTATACACAGCATACTATAATATATATAGTCTACGTAGCATACCGTAATACATATAGTATACACAGCATGCCGTAATACATATAGTATACACGGCAAACCGCAATACATATAGTATACACAGCATACCGTAATACATATAGTCTACACAGCATGCCGCCTTACATATAGTATACACAGCGTGCCGCAATACAAATAGTATTCACATAATGCCGTAATAAATATAGTATGCACAGCATCCCGCAATACATATAGTATACACAGCATGCCGTTATATATTTAGTATGCACAGCATGCGGCATTACATAAAGTCTACACAGCATGCCGTAATACATATAGTATACACAGCATGCCGCAATACATATAGTATGCACAGCATGCCGTAATACATAGAGTATACACAGAATGCCGTAATACATATATTCTACACCGCATGCCACAATACATATAGTATACACAGCAAATCGTAATAAATATTGTCTACACAGCATGCGGCAATACATATAGTCTACACATCATGCCGTAATACATATAGTATACAAAGCATGCCGTAATACATATAGTATACACAACGTGTCGCAATATATATAGTCGCCACAGCATGTCGTAATACATAGAGTATACACAGCATAACGTATTACTTATAGTATACACAGCATGCCGCAATACATATTGTATACACAGCGTGTCGTAATACATATAGAATACACAGCATGGTGCAATACATATAATATATACACAGCATGCTGTAATACATATAGTATACACAGCCTGCAATAATACATATAGTATACACAGCATGCCGTAATACATATTGTATACACATCGTGAAATAATACATAGAGTATACAAAACATGCCGTAATACAAATAGTATACACATCATGCCGAAATACATATAGTATACACAGCATGCCGTAATACATATAGTCTACACAGCATACCGTAATACATATAGTATACACAGCATACCGTAATACATATAGTATTCACAGCGTGCCGTAATACATATACTATACACAGCATGCTGCAATACATATAGTATACACAGTATGCCGTAATACATATAGTATACACGGCATACGGTAATACATATAGCATACACAGCAAACCGTAATACATATAGTATACACAGCATACCGTAATACATATAGTATACACAGCATGCCGCCTTACATATAGTATACACAGCGTGCCGCAATACATATAGTATTCACAGAATGCCGTAATACATATAGTATGCACAGCATACCGCAATACATATAGTATACACAGCATGCCGTAATACATTTAGTATGCACAGCATGCGGCAATACATATAGTCTACACCGCATGCCGCAATACATATAGTATACACAGCAAACCATAATACATATAGTCTACACAGCATGCGGCAATACATATAGTCTACACAGCATACCGTAATACATATAGTATACACAGCATACTGTAAAAAATATAATATACACAACATACAGTAATAAATATAGTATACACAGCTTGCCGTAATAAATATGGTATACACAGCATACCGTAATACATATAGTATACACAGCGTGTCGTAATACATATAGCATACAAAGCATGCTGCAATACATATAGTATACACAGCATGCCGTAATACATATAGTATACACATCATGCCGTAATACATATAGTATACACAGCATACCGTAATACATATAGTATGCACAGCGTACAATAATACATAGAGTATACACAGCATACCGTAATACATATAGTATACACAGCATGTCGTAATACATATAGTATACACAGCGTGCAATAATACATAGAGTGTACAAAACATGCCGTAATACATATAGTATACACAGCATGCCGCAATACATATAGAATACACAGCGTGCCGTAATACATGTAGTATAGACAGCATACCGAAATACATATCGTATACACAGCATACCGTAATAAATATAGTATACACAGCATGCCGTAATACATATAGTCTACACAACGTGCCGTAATACATATAGTCGACACAGCATGTCGTAATACATATTGTATACACAGCATGCCGTAATACCTATAGTATGCAGAGCATGCCGTAATACATATAGTATACACAACATGCCGTAATACATATAGTATACACAGCGTGCAATAATACATAGAGTATACAAAACATGCCGTAATACATATAGTATACACATCATGCCGTAATACATATAGTATACACAGCATGCCGTAATACATATAGTCTACACAGCATACCGTAATACATATAGTATAAACAGCATACCGTAATACATATAGTATTCACAGCGTGCCGTAATACATATACTATACACAGCATGCTGCAATACATATAGTATACACAGTATGCCGTAATACATATAGTATACACGGCATATGGTAATACATATAGCATACACAGCAAACCGCAATACATATAGTATACACAGCATACCGTAATACATATAGTATACACAGCATGCCGCCTTACATATAGTATACACAGCGTGCCGCAATACATATAGTATTCACAGAATGCCGTAATACATATAGTATGCACAGCATACCGCAATACATATAGTATACACAGCATCCGTAATACATTTAGTATGCACAGCATGCGGCAATACATATAGTCTACACCGCATGCCGCAATACATATAGTATACACAGCAAACCATAATACATATAGTCTACACAGCATGCGGCAATACATATAGTCTACACAGCATACCGTAATACATATAGTATACACAGCATACTGTAAAAAATATAATATACACAACATACAGTAATAAATATAGTATACACAGCTTGCCGTAATAAATATGGTATACACAGCATACCGTAATACATATAGTATACACAGCGTGTCCTAATACATATAGCATACAAAGCATGCTGCAATACATATAGTATACACAGCATGCCGTAATACATATAGTATACACATCATGCCGTAATACATACAGTATACACAGCATACCGTAATACATATAGTATGCACAGCGTACAATAATACATAGAGTATACACAGCATGCCGTAATACATATAGTATACACAGTATGCAATAATAAATAGAGTATACACAACATGCCGTAATACATATAGTAAACACATCATGCCGAAATACATATAGTATACACATCATGCCGTAATACATATAGTGTACAAAGCAAGCCGTAATACATATAGTATACACAACGTGCCGAAATACATATAGTCGACAAAGCATGCCGTAATACATATAGTATACACAGCATGCCGTAATACATAGAGTATACACAGCATGCCGTAATACATATAGTATACACAGCATGCCGCAATACATATAGTATTCACAGCATGCCGTAATACATATAGCATGCACAGCATGCCGTAATACATATAGCATGCACAGCATACCATAATACATATAGTATACACATCATGCTTTAATACATATAGTATGCACAGCATGCCGTAATACATATAGTATACACAGCATGCCGCAATACATATAGTATACACAGCATGCCGTAATACATATAGTCTACACAACGTGCCGTAATACATATAGTCGACAGAGCATGTCGCAATACATATAGTATTCACAGCATGCCGTAATACATATAGTATACACAGCATGTCGTAATACATATAGTATACACAGCGTGCAATGATACATAGAGTGTACACAGCATGCCGTAATACCTATAGTATGTACAGCATGCCGCAATACATATAGTATACACGTCATGCCGTAATACATATAGTCTACACAGCATACCGTAATACATATAGTATACACAGCATACTATAATATATATAGTCTACGTAGCATACCGTAATACATATAGTATACACAGCATGCCGTAATACATATAGTATACACGGCATACGGTAATACATATAGCATACACTGCAAACCGCAATGCATATAGTATACACAGCATACCGTAATAAATATAGTCTACACAGCATGCCGCCTTACATATAGTATACACAGCGTGCCGCAATACAAATAGTATTCACATAATGCCGTAATACATATAGTATGCACAGCATCCCGCAATACATATAGTATACACAGCATGCCGTTATATATTTAGTATGCACAGCATGCGGCAATACATATAGTCTACACAGCATGCCGTAATACATATAGTATACACAGCATACCGTAATACATATAGTCTACGTAGCATACCGTAATACATATAGTATACACAGCATGCCGCAATACATATAGTATGCACAGCATGCCGTAATACATAGAGTATACACAGAATGCCGTAATACATATATTCTACACCGCATGCCACAATAGATATAGTATACACAGCAAATCGTAATAAATATTGTCTACACAGCATGCGGCAATACATATAGTCTACACATCATGCCGTAATACATATAGTATACAAAGCATGCCGTAATACATATAGTATACACAACGTGTCGCAATACATATAGTCGACACAGCATGCCGTAATACATAGAGTATACACAGCATAACGTATTACTTATAGTATACACAGCATGCCGCAATACATATTGTATACACAGCGTGTCGTAATACATATAGAATACACAGCATGCTGCAATACATATAGTATACACAGCATGCTGTAATACATATAGTATACACAGCGTGCCGCAATACATATATTATTCACAGAATGCCGTAATACATATAGTATGCACAGCATACCGCAATACATATAGTCTACACCGCATGCCGCAATACATATAGTATACACAGCAAACCATAATACATATAGTCTACACAGCATGCGGCAATACATATAGTCTACACAGCATACCGTAATACATATAGTATACACAGCATACTGTAAAAAATATAATATACACAACATACAGTAATAAATATAGTATACACAGCTTGCCGTAATAAATATGGTATACCCAGCATACCGTAATATATATAGTATACACAGCGTGTCGTAATACATATAGCATACAAAGCATGCTGCAATACATATAGTATACACAGCATGCCGTAATACATATAGTATACACATCATGCCGTAATACATATAGTATACACAGCATACCGTAATACATAGAGTATGCACAGCGTACAATAATACATAGAGTATACACAGCATGCCGTAATACATATAGTATACACAGTGTGCAATAATAAATAGAGTATACACAACATGCCGTAATACATATAGTAAACACATCATGCCGAAATACATATAGTATACACATCATGCCGTAATACATATAGTGTACAAAGCATGCCGTAATACATATAGTATACACAACGTGCCGTAATACATATAGTCGACACAGCATGCCGTAATACATATAGTATACACAGCATGCCGTAATACATAGAGTATACACAGCATGCCGTAATACATATAGTATACACAGCATGCCGCAATACATATAGTATTCACAGCATGCCGTAATACATATAGCATGCACAGCATGCCGTAATACATATAGCATGCACAGCATACCATAATACATATAGTATACACATCATGCATTAATACATATAGTATGCACAGCATGCCGTAATACATATAGTATACACAGCATGCCGCAATACATATAGTATACACAGCATGCCGTAATACATATAGTCTACACAACGTGCCGTAATACATATAGTAGACAGAGCATGTCGCAATACATATAGTATACACAGCATGCCGTAATACCTATAGTATGTACAGCATGCCGCAATACATATAGTATACACAGCATGCCGTAATACATATAGTATACACAGCATGTCGTAATACATAGAGTATACACAGCGTGCAATGATACATAGAGTGTACACAGCATGCCGTAATACCTATAGTATGTACAGCATGCCGCAATACATATAGTATACACATCATGCCGTAATACATATAGTATACACAGCATGCCGTAATACATATAGTCTACACAGCATACCGTAATACATATAGTATACACAGCATACTATAATATATATAGTCTACGTAGCATACCGTAATACATATAGTATACACAGCATGCCGTAATACATATAGTATACACGGCATACGTTAATACATATAGCCTACACTGCAAACCGCAATACATATAGTATACACAGCATACCGTAATACATATAGTCTACACAGCATGCCGCCTTACATATAGTATACACAGCGTGCCGCAATACAAATAGTATTCACATAATGCCGTAATACATATAGTATGCACAGCATCCCGCAATACATATAGTATACACAGCATGCCGTTATATATTTAGTATGCACAGCATGCGGCAATACATATAGTCTACACAGCATGCCGTAATACATATAGTATACACAGCATACCGTAATACATATAGTCTACGTAGCATACCGTAACATATATAGTATACACAGCATGCCGCAATACATATAGTATGCACAGCATGCCGTAATACATAGAGTATACACAGAATGCCGTAATACATATATTCTACACCGCATGCCACAATACATATAGTATACACAACGTGTCGCAATACATATAGTCGACACAGCATGCCGTAATACATAGAGTATACACAGCATAACGTATTACTTATAGTATACACAGCATGCCGCAATACATATTGTATACACAGCGTGTCGTAATACATATAGATTACACAGCATGCTGCAATACATATAGTATACACAGCATGCTGTAATACATATAGTATACACAGCCTGCAATAATACATATAGTATACACAGCATGCCGTAATACATATAGTATACACATCGTGAAATAATACATAGAGTATACACAACATGCCGTAATACATATAGTATACACATCATGCTGTAATACATATAGTATACACATCATGCCGTAATACATATAGTATACAAAGCATGCCGTAATACATATAGTATACACAACGTGCCGTAATACATATAGTCGACACAGCATGCCGTAATACATATAGTATACACAGCATGCCGTAATACATAGAGTATACACAGCATGCCGTAATACATATAGTATACACAGCATGCCGCAATACATATAGTATTCACAGCATGCCGTAATACATATAGCATGCACAGCATGCCGTAATACATATAGTATGCACAGCATACCATAATACATATAGTATACACATCATGCATTAATACATATAGTATGCACAGCATGCCGTAATACATATAGTATACACAGCATGCCGCAATACATATAGTATACACAGCATGCCGTAATACATATAGTCTACACAACGTGCCGTAATACATATAGTAGACAGAGCATGTCGCAATACATATAGTATACACAGCATGCCGTAATACCTATAGTATGTACAGCATGCCGCAATACATATAGTATACACAGCATGCCGTAATACATATAGTATACACAGCATGTCGTAATACATATAGTATACACAGCGTGCAATGATACATAGAGTGTACACAGCATGCCGTAATACCTATAGTATGTACAGCATGCCGCAATACATATAGTATACACATCATGCCGTAATACATATAGCATACACAGCATGCCGTAATACATATAGTCTACACAGCATACCGTAATACATATAGTATACACAGCATACTATAATATATATAGTCTACGTAGCATACCGTAATACATATAGTATACACAGCATGCCGTAATACATATAGTATACACGGCATACGTTAATACATATAGCATACACTGCAAACCGCAATACATATAGTATACACAGCATACCGTAATACATATAGTCTACACAGCATGCCGCCTTACATATAGTATACACAGCGTGCCGCAATACAAATAGTATTCACATAATGCCGTAATACATATAGTATGCACAGCATCCCGCAATACATATAGTATACACAGCATGCCGTTATATATTTAGTATGCACAGCATGCGGCAATACATATAGTCTACACAGCATGCCGTAATACATATAGTATACACAGCATACCGTAATACATATAGTCTACGTAGCATACCGTAATATATATAGTATACACAGCATGCCGCAATACATATAGTATGCACAGCATGCCGTAATACATAGAGTATACACAGAATGCCGTAATACATATATTCTACACCGCATGCCACAATACATATAGTATACACAACGTGTCGCAATACATATAGTCGACACAGCATGCCGTAATACATAGAGTATACACAGCATAACGTATTACTTATAGTATACACAGCATGCCGCAATACATATTGTATACACAGCGTGTCGTAATACATATAGATTACACAGCATGCTGCAATACATATAGTATACACAGCATGCTGTAATACATATAGTATACACAGCCTGCAATAATACATATAGTATACACAGCATGCCGTAATACATATAGTATACACATCGTGAAATAATACATAGAGTATACACAACATGCCGTAATACATATAGTATACACATCATGCTGTAATACATATAGTATACACATCATGCCGTAATACATATAGTATACAAAGCATGCCGTAATACATATAGTATACACAACGTGCCGTAATACATATAGTCGACACAGCATGCCGTAATACATATAGTATACACAGCATACCGTAATACATATAGTTACGTAGCATACGTAATATATATAGTATACACAGCATGCCGAATACATATAGTATCACAGCATGCGTAATACATAAGTATCACAGATGCCGTAATACATATATTACACGCATGCCAATACATATGTATACACATGGAATACATATAGTGACACAGCATGCCGTAATACATAAGTATACACAGCATGCCGTAATACATATAGTATACACAGCATGCCGCAATACATATTGTATACACAGCGTGTCGTAATACATATAGTATACACAGCATGCGCAATACATATAGTATACACAGCATGCTGTAATACATATAGTATACACAGTGCAATAATACATATAGTATACACAGCATGCCGTAATACATATAGTATACACAGCGTGAAATAATACATAGTATACACAACATGCCGTAATACATATAGTATACACATCATGCCGTAATACATATAGTATACACATCATGCCGTAATACATATAGTATACACAGCACGCCGTAAAACATATAGTATACACAGCATGCCGTAATACCTATTGTATACACAGCGTGTCGTAATACATATAATATACACAGCATGCTGCAATACATATAGTATACACAGCATGCTGTAATACATATAGTATTCACATTGTGCAATAATACATATAGTATACACAGCATGCCGTGATACATATAGTATACACAGCTTGCAATAATACAAATAGTATGCACAGCATGCCGTAATACCTATAGTATACACAGCATGCCGTAATACATATAGTATACACAGCATGCCGCAATACATATAGCATACACAGCATACCGTAATAAATATAGTATACACAGCATGACGTAATAAATATAGTCTACACAGCGTGCCGTAATACATATAGTCGACACAGCATGTCGTAATACATATAGTATACACAGCATGCCGTAATACATATAGTATGCACAGCATGCCGCAATACATATAGTATACACATCATGCCATAATACATATAGTATACACAGCATGCCGTAATACATATAGTATACACAACAGCATACCGTAATACATATAGTATACACAGCATGCCATAATACATATAGTATACACAGCATGCCGTAATACATATAGTATACACAACAGCATACCGTAATACATATAGTATACACAGCATGCCGTAATACATATAGTATACACAACAGCATACCGTAATACATATAGTATACACAGCGTGCAATAATACATATAGTATACACAGCATGCCGTATTATATATAGTATACACAGCGTGCAATAATACATAGAGTATACACATCATGCCGTAATACATATAGTATACACATCATGCCGTAATACATATAGTATACAAAGCATGCCGCAATACATATTGTATACACAGCGTGTCGTAATACATAGTGTATACACAGCATGCTGCAATACATATAGTATACACAGCATGATGTAATACATATAGTATACACAGCCTGCAATAATACATATAGTATACACAGCATGTCGTAATACATAGAGTATACACAGCGTGCAATAATACATAGAGTATACACAACATGCCGTAATACATATAGTATACACATCATGCCGTAATACATATAGTATACACATCATGCCGTAATACATATAGTATACAAAGCATGCCGTAATACATATAGTATACACAACGTGCCGTACAACATATAGTCGACACAGCATGCCTTAATACATATAGTATACACAGCACGCCGTAATACATATAGTATACACAGCATGCCGTAATACATGTTGTATACACAGCGTGTCGTAATACATATTGTATACACAGCATGCTGCAATACATATAGTATACACAGCATGCTGTAATACATATAGTATACACATCGTGCAATAATACATAGTATACACAGCATGCCGTAATACATATAGTATACACAGCGTGCAATAATTCATAGAGTATACACAACATGCCGTAATACATATAGTATACACATCATGCCGCAATACATATAGTATGCACATCGTGCCGTAATACATATAGTATAAACAGCATGCCGCAATACATATAGCATACACAGCATTCCGTAATACATATGGTATACACAGCATGCCGCAATACATTTAGTATACACATCATGCTGTAATACATATAGTATGCACATCATATCGTAATACATATAGTATACAAAGCATGCCGTAATACATATAGTATACGCAACGTGCCGTAATACATATAGTCGACACAGCATGCCGTAATACATACAGTATACACAGCATAACATAATACATATAGTATACACAGCATGCCGTAATACATATAGTATACAAAGCATGCCGTAATACATATAGTATACACATCGTGCAATAATACATATAGTATACACATCATGCCGTAATACATATAGTATACACATCATGCCGTAATACATATAGTATACAAAGCATGCCGTAATACATATAGTATATACAACGTGCTGTAATACATATAGTCGCCACAGCATGCCGTAATACATTTAGTATACACAGCATGCCGCAATACATATAGTATACACAGCATGCCGTAATACATATAGTATACACAGCATGCCGCAATACATATAGTATACACAGCATGCCGTAATACATATAGCATGCACAGCATACCATAATACATATAGTATACACATCATGCTGTAATACAAATAGTATGCACAGCATGCCGTAATACATATAGTATATACAGCATGCCGCAATACATATAGTATGCACAGCGTGCCGTAATACATATAGCATACACAGCATGTCGTAATACATATAGTATACAAAGCATGCCGTAATACATATAGTATACACAGCATGCCGCAATACATATAGTATAAACAGCATGCCATAATACATATAGTATACACAGCATGCCGTAATACATATAGTATACACAACAGCATACCGTAATACATATAGTATGCACAGCATGCCGTAATACATATAGTATAATCAGCATGCCGCAATACATATAGTCTACACAGCAGACCGTAATAAATATAGTATACAGAGCAAACCGTAATACATATAATATACACATCATGCCGTAATACATATAGTATACACAGCATGCCGTAATACATATAGAATGCAAAGCGTGCAATAATACATATAGTATAATCAGCATGCCGCAATACATATAGTCTACACAGCAGACCGTAATAAATATAGTATACAGAGCAAACCGTAATACATATAATATACACATCATGGCGTAATACATATCGTATACAAAGCATGCCGTAATACATATAGTATACACAACGTGTCGTAATACATATAGTCGACACAGCATGCCGTAATACTTATAGTATTCACAACGTGCCGTAATACATATAGTCGACACAGCATGCCGTAATACATATAGTATACACAGCATGCCGTAATACATATAGTATACACATCAAGCCGTAATACATATAGTATACAAAGCATGCCGTAATACATATAGTATACACAGCATGCCGTAATACATATAGTATACACAGCATGCCGTAATACATATAGTATACACAGCATGCCGCAATACATATAGTATACACAGCATGCCGTAATACATATAGCATGCACAGCATACCATAATACATATAGTATACACATCATGCTGTAATACATATAGTATGCACAGCATGCCTTAATACATATAGTATAGACAGCATGCCGCAATACATATAGCATGCACAGCGTGCCGTAATACATAATTATAGTATACATAGCATGCCGCAATACATATAGCATACACAGCATACCGTAATAAATATAGTATACACAGCGTGCAATAATACATAGAGTATACACAGCATGCCGTAATACATATAGCATGCACAGCATACCATAATACATATAGTATACACATCATGCTGTAATACAAATAGTATGCACAGCATGCCGTAATACATATAGTATATACAGCATGCCGCAATACATATAGTATGCACAGCGTGCCGCAATACATATAGCATACACAGCATGTCGTAATACATATAGTATACAAAGCAGACCGTAATAAATATAGTATACAAAGCAAACCGTAATACATATAATATACACATCATGGCGTAATACATATCGTATACAAAGCATGCCGTAATACATATAGTATACACAACGTGTCGTAATACATATAGTCGACACAGCATGCCGTAATACTTATAGTATTCACAACGTGCCGTAATACATATAGTCGACACAGCATGCCGTAATACATATAGTATACACAGCATGCCGTAATACATATAGTATACACATCAAGCCGTAATACATATAGTATACAAAGCATGCCGTAATACATATAGTATACACAGCATGCCGTAATACATATAGTATACACAGCATGCCGTAATACATATAGTATACACAGCATGCCGCAATACATATAGTATACACAGCATGCCGTAATACATATAGCATGCACAGCATACCATAATACATATAGTATACACATCATGCTGTAATACATATAGTATGCACAGCATGCCGTAATACATATAGTATACACAGCATGCCGCAATACATATAGCATGCACAGCGTGCCGTAATACATATAGTATACATAGCATGCCGCAATACATATAGCATACACAGCATACCGTAATAAATATAGTATACACAGCATGCCGTAATACATATAGTATACAAAGCATGCCGTAATACATATAGTATACACATCATGCTGTAATACATATAGTATGCACAGCATGCCGCAATACATATAGTATGCACAGCGTGCCGTAATAAATATATAGTATACACAGCATGCCGCAATACATATAGCATACACAGCATGTCGTAATACATATAGTATACAAAGCATGCCGTAATACATATAGTATACACAGCATGCCGCAATACATATAGTATAAACAGCATGCCATAATACATATAGTATACACAGCATGCCGTAATACATATAGTATACACAACAGCATACCGTAATACACATAGTATGCACAGCATGCCGTAATACATATAGTATAATCAGCATGCCGCAATACATATAGTCTACACAGCAGACCGTAATAAATATAGTATACAGAGCAAACCGTAATACATATAATATACACATCATGCCGTAATACATATAGTATACACAGCATGTCGTAATACATATAGAATGCAAAGCGTGCAATAATACATATAGTATAATCAGCATGCCGCAATACATATAGTCTACACAGCAGACCGTAATAAATAAAGTATACAGAGCAAACCGTAATACATATAATATACACATCATGGCGTAATACATATCGTATACAAAGCATGCCGTAATACATATAGTATACACAACGTGTCGTAATACATATAGTCGACACAGCATGCCGTAATACTTATAGTATTCACAACGTGCCGTAATACATATAGTCGACACAGCATGCCGTAATACATATAGTATACACAGCATGCCGTAATACATATAGTATACACATCAAGCCGTAATACATATAGTATACAAAGCATGCCGTAATACATATAGTATACACAGCATGCCGTAATACATATAGTATACACAACATGCCGTAATACATATAGTATACACAGCATGCCGCAATACATATAGTATACACAGCATGCCGTAATACATATAGCATGCACGGCATACCATAATACATATAGTATACACATCATGCTGTAATACACATAGTATGCACAGCATGCCGTAATACATATAGCATGCACAGCGTGCCGTAATACATAATTATAGTATACATAGCATGCCGCAATACATATAGCATACACAGCATACCGTAATAAATATAGTATAAACAGCATGCCGTTATACATATAGTATACACAGCGTGCAATAATACATATAGTATACACAGCATGCCGTAATCATATAGTATACACAGCGTGCAATAATACATAGAGTATACACAACATGCCGTAATACATATAGTATACACATCATGCCGTAATACATATAGTATAAAAAGCATGCCGTAATACATATAGTATACACATCATGGCGTAATACATATAGTATAAAAAGCATGCCGTAATACATATAGTCTACACAGCAGACCGTAATAAATATAGTATACAGAGCAAACCGTAATACATATAATATACACATCATGCCGTAATACATATAGTATACACAGCATGCCGTAATACATATAGAATGCAAAGCGTGCAATAATACATATAGTATAATCAGCATGCCGCAATACATATAGTCTACACAGCAGACCGTAATAAATATAGTATACAGAGCAAACCGTAATACATATAATATACACATCATGGCGTAATACATATCGTATACAAAGCATGCCGTAATACATATAGTATACACAACGTGTCGTAATACATATAGTCGACACATCATGCCGTAATACTTATAGTATTCACAACGTGCCGTAATACATATAGTCGACACAGCATGCCGTAATACATATAGTATACACAGCATGCCGTAATACATATAGTATACACATCAAGCCGTAATACATATAGTATACAAAGCATGCCGTAATACATATAGTATACACAGCATACCGTAATACATATAGTATACACAGCATGCCGTAATACATATAGTATACACAGCATGCCGCAATACATATAGTATACACAGCATGCCGTAATACATATAGCATGCACAGCATACCATATTACATATAGTATACACATCATGCTGTAATACATATAGTATGCACAGCATGCCGTAATACATATAGCATGCACAGCGTGCCGTAATACATAATTATAGTATACATAGCATGCCGCAATACATATAGCATACACAGCATACCGTAATAAATATAGTATAAACAGCATGCCGTTATACATATAGTATACACAGCGTGCAATAATACATATAGTATACACAGCATGCCGTAATCATATAGTATACACAGCGTGCAATAATACATAGAGTATACACAACATGCCGTAATACATATAGTATACACATCATGGCGTAATACATATCGTATACAAAGCATGCCGTAATACATATAGTATACACAACGTGTCGTAATACATATAGTCGACACAGCATGCCGTAATACTTATAGTATTCACAACGTGCCGTAATACATATAGTCGACACAGCATGGCGTAATACATATAGTATACACAGCATGCCGTAATACATATAGTATACACATCAAGCCGTAATACATATAGTATACAAAGCATGCCGTAATACATATAGTATTCACAACGTGCCGTAATACATATAGTCGACACAGCATGCCGTAATACATATAGTATACACAGCATGCCGTAATACATATATTATACACAGCATGCCTTATACATATAGTATACACAGCATGCTGCAATACATATAGTATACACAGCATGCCGTAATACACATAGCATGCACAGCATACCATAATACATATAGTATACACATCATGCTGTAATACATATAGTATGCACAGCATGCCGTAATACATATAGTATACACAGCATGCCGCAATACATATAGCATGCACAGCATGCCGTAATACATAATTATAGTATACATAGCATGCCGCAATACATATAACATACACAGCATACTGTAATAAATATAGTATACACAGCATGCCGTAATACATAGAGTATGCACAGCGTGCAATAATACATATAGTATACACAGCATGCCGTAATACATATAGTATACACAGCGTGCAATAATACATAGAGTATACACAACATGCCGTAATACATATAGTATACACATCATGCCGTAATACATATAGTATAAAAAGCATGCCGTAATACATGTAGTATACACAACGTGCCCTAATACATATATTCGACACAGCATGCCGTAATACATATAGTATACACAGCATGACGTAATTCATATAGTATACACAGCATGTCGTAATACATATAGTATACACAGCATGCCGCAATACATATAGTATACACAGCATGCCGTAATACATATATCATGCACAGCATGCCGCAATACATATAGTATGCACAGCGTGCCGTAATACATATAGTATACACAGCATGCCGCAATACATATAGTATACACAGCATACCGTAATAAATATAGTATACACAGCATGCCGTAATACATATAGTCTACACAGCGTGCCATAATACATATAGTCGACACAGCATGCCGTAATACATATAGTATACACAACAGCATACCGTAATACATATAGTCGACACAGCATGCCGCAATACCTATAGTATGCACAGCGTGCCGTTATACATATAGTATAATCAGCATGCCGCAATACATATATTCTACAGAGCATACCGTAATAAATATAGTATACACAGCAAACCGTAATACATATAGTATACACATCATGCCGTAATACATATAGTATACAAAGCATGCCGTAATACATATAGTATACACAGCGTGCAATAATACATAGAGTATACACATCATGCCGTAATACATATAGTATACAAAACATGCCGTAATACATATAGTATACACAACGTGTCATAATACATATAGTCGACACAGCATGCCGTAATACATAGAGTATACACAGCATAACGTAATACTTATAGTATACACAGCATGCCGCAATACATATTGTATACACAGCGTGTCGTAATACATATAGAATACTCAGCATGCTGCAATACATATAGTATACACAGCATGCTGTAATACATATAGTATACACAGCCTGCAATAATACATATAGTATACACAGCATGCCGTAATACATATAGTATACACATCATGCCGTAATACATATAGTATACACATCATGCCGTAATACATATAGTATACAAAGCATGCCGTAATACCTATAGTATACACAACGTGCCGTAATACGTATATTCGACACAGCATGCCGTAATACATATAGTATACACAGCACGCCGTAATACATATAGTATACACAGCATGCTGCAATACATATACTATACACAGCATGCTGTAATACATATAGTATACACATCGTGCAATAATACATATAGTATACACAGCATGCCGTAATACATATAGTATAAACAGCGTGCAATAATACATATAGTATACACAGCATGCCGTAATACATATAGTATACACAGCATGCCGTAATACATATAGTATACAAAGCTTGCAATAATACAAATAGTATGCACAGCATGCCGTTATACATATAGTATACACAGCATGCCGTAATAAATATAGTCTACAAAGCGTGCCGTAATACATATAGTCGACACAGCATGTCGTAATACATATAGTATTCACAGCATGCCGCAATACATATAGTATACACAGCATGCCATAATACATATAGTATACACAGCATGCCGTAATACATATAGTATACACAACAGCATACCGTAATACATATAGTCTACACAGCATACCGTAATAAATATAGTATACACAGCAAACCGTAATACATATAGTATACACATCATGCCGTAATACATATAGTATACACAACATGCCGTAATACATATAGTATACACAGCGTGTAATAATACTTAGAGTATACACAACATGCCGTAATACATATAGTATACAGATCATGCCGTAATACATATAGTATAAAAAGCATACCGTAATACATATAGTATACACAACGTGCCATAATACATATAGTCGACACAGCATGCCGTAATACATATAGTATACACAGCATGCCGTAATACATATAGTATACACAGCATGTCGTAATACATATAGTATACACAGCATGCCGTAATACATATAGTATGCACAGCATGCCGCAATACATATATTATACACAGCATGCCATAATACATATAGTATACACAGCATGCCGTAATACATATAGTATACACAACAGCATACCGTAATACATATAGTCTACACAGCATACCGTAATAAATATAGTATACACAGCAAACCCTAATACATATAGTATACACATCATGCCGTAATACATATAGTATACACAGCATGCCGTAATACATATAGTATACACAGCGTGCAATAATACATAGAGTATACACAACATGCCGTAATACATATAATAAACAAATCATGCCCTAATACATATAGTATAAAAAGCATGCCGTAATACATATAGTATACACAACGTTCCGTAATACATATAGTCGACACAGCATGCCGTAATACATATATTATACATAGCATGCCGTAATACATATAGTATACACAGCATGTCGTAATACATATAGTATACACAGCATGCCGTAATACATATAGCATGCACAGCATGCCGCAATACATATAGTATGCACAGCGTGCCGTAATACATATAGTATGCACAGCATGCCGCAATACATATAGTATACACAGCATACCGTAATAAATATAGTATACACAGCATACCGTAATAAATATAGTATACACAGCATGCCGTAATAAATATAGTCTACAAAGCGTGCCATAATAAATATAGTCGACACAGCATGTCGTAATACATATAGTTTACACAGCATACCGTAAAACATATATAATGCACAGCATGCCGCATACATATAGTATACACAGCATGATATAATACATATAGTATACACAGCATGCCATAATACATATAGTATACACAGCATACCGTAAAACATATAGAATGCACAGCATGCCGCAATACATATAGTATACACAGCATGATATAATACATATAGTCTACACTGCATACCGTAATAAATATAGTATACACAGAAAAAAAGGATATACATATAGTATACACATTATGCCGTAATACATATAGTATACACAGCATGCCGTAATACATATAGTATACACAGCGTGCAATAATACATAGAGTATACACAACATGCCGTAATACATATAGTATACACATCATGCCGTAATATATATAGTATAAAAAGCATGCCGTAATACATATAGTATACACAACGTGCCGTAATACATATAGATGACACAGCATGCCGTAATACATATAGTATACACAGCATGCCGTAATACATATAGTATACACAGCATGTCGTAATACATTTAGTATACACAGCATGCCGCAATACATATAGTATACACAGCATGCCGTAATACATATAGCATGCACAGCATGCCGCAATACATATAGTATGCACAGCGTGCCGTAATACATATAGTATACACAGCATGCCGCAATACATATAGTATACACAGCATACTGTAATAAATATAGTATACACAGCATGCCGTAATACATATAGTCTACACAGCGTGCCGTAATACATATAGACGACACAGCATGCTGTAATACATATAGTATACACAACAGCATACCGTAATACATATAGTATGCACAGCGTGCCGTAATACATATAGTATAATCAGCATGCCGCAATACATATAGTCTACACAGCATACCATAATAAATATAGTATACACAGCAAACCGTAATACATATAGTATACACATCATGCCGTAATACATATAGTATTCACAGCACGCCGTAATACATATAGTATACACAGCGTGCAATAATACATATAGTATGCACAGCATGCCGTATTACATATAGTATACACAGCATGCCGCAATACATATTGTGTACACAGCGTGTCGTAATACATATAGAATACACAGCATGCTGCAATACATATAGTATACACAGCATGCTGTAATACATATAGTATACACAGCCTGCAATAATACATATACTATACACAGCATGCCGTAATACATATAGTATACACAGCGTGCAATAATACATAGAGTATACACAACATGCCGTAATACATATAGTATACACATCATGCCGTAACACATATAGTATACACATCATACCGTAATACATATAGCATACACAGCACGCCGTAATACATATAGTATACACAGCATGCCGTAATACATATTGCATACACAGCGTGTCGTAATACATATAGTATACACAGCATGCTGCAATACATAGAGTATACACAGCATGCTGTAATACATATAGTATACACATCATGCAATAATACATATAGTATACACTGCATGCCGTAATACATATAGTATACACAGCTTGCAATAATACAAATAGTATACACAGCATGCCGCAATACATATAGTATGCACAGCGTACCGTAATACATATAGTATACACAGCATGCCGCAATACATATAACATACACAGCATACCGTAATAAATATAGTATACACAGCATGCCGTAATAAATATAGTCTACACAGCGTGCCGTAATACATATAGTCGACACAGCATGTCGTAATAAATATAGTATGCACAGCATGCCGTAATACATATAGTATACACAGCATGCCATAATACATATAGTATACACAGCATGCCGTAATACATATAGCATACACAACAGCATACCGTAATACATATAGTCTACACAGTATACCGTAATAAATATAGTATACACAGCAAACCGTAATACATATAGTATACACATTATGCCGTAATACATATAGTATACACAGCATGCCGTAATACATATAGTATACACAGCATGCCGTATTACATATAGTATACACAGCGTGCAATAATACATAGAGTATACACATCATGCCGTAATACATATAGTATACACATCATGCCGTAATACATATAGTATACAAAGCATGTTGTAATACATATAGTATACACAACGTGACGTAATACATATAGTATACACAGCATAACATAATACATATAGTATACACAGCATGCCGTAATACATATAGTATACACTGCATGCCGCAATACATATAGTATGCACAGCGTGCCGTAATACATATAGTATACACAGCATGCCGCAATACATATAGCATACACAGTATACCATAATAATTATAGTATACACAGCATGCCGTAATACATATAGTATACACATCATGCAGTAATACATATAGTATATACAGCATGCCGTAATACATATAGTATACACAGCGTGCAATAATACATATAGTATACACAGCATGCCGTATTACATATAGTATACACAGCGTGCAATAATACATAGAGTATACACATCATGCCCTAATACATATAGTATAAAAAGCATGCCGTAATACATATAGTATACACAACGTGTCGTAATACATATATTCTACACAGCATGCCGTAATACATATAGTATACACAGCATAACGTAATACATATTGTATACACAGCGTGTCGTAATACATATAGTATGCACAGCATGCTGCAATACATATAGTATATACAGCCTGCAATAATACATATAGTATACACAGCATGCCGTAATACATATAGTATACACAGCGTGCAATAATACATAGAGTATAAACAACATGCCGTAATATATATAGTATACACATCATGCCGTAATACATATAGTATACACATCATGCCGTAATACATATAGCATGCACAGCATACCATAATACATATAGTAAACACATCATGCTGTAATACATATAGTATGCACAGCATGCCGTAATACTTATAGTATACAAAGCATGCCGTAATACATATAGTATACACAACGTACCGTAATACATATAGTCGACAAAGCAGGCCGTAATACATATAGTATACACAGCATGCCGTAATACATATAGTATACACAGCATGCCGTAATACATATAGTATACACAGCATGCCGCAATACATATAGTATACACAGCATCCCGTAATACATATAGCATGCACATAATACCATAATACATATAGTATACACATCATGCTGTAATACATATAGTATGCACAGCATGCCGTAATACATATAGTATACACAGCATGC
This sequence comes from Archivesica marissinica, assembly GCA_014843695.1. Taxonomy (NCBI): domain Eukaryota; kingdom Metazoa; phylum Mollusca; class Bivalvia; order Venerida; family Vesicomyidae; genus Archivesica; species Archivesica marissinica. The sequence goes on along the minus strand of JABXNX010003746.1, from coordinate 1,274 downwards.
CGCAATACATATAGCATACACAGCATACCGTAATAAATATAGTATACACAGCATGCCGTAATACATATTGTATACACAGCGTGCAAAAATACATATAGTATATACAGCATGCCGTAATACATATAGTATACACAGCGTGCAATAATACATATAGTATACACAGCATGCCGTAATACATATAGTATACACAGCATGCCGTAATACATATAGCATGCACAGCATACCATAATACATTTAGTATACACATCATGCTGTAATACATATAGTATGCACATCATGCCGTAATACATATAGTATACAAAGCATGCCGTAATACATATAGTATACACAACGTGCCGTAATACATATAGTCGACACAGCATGCCGTAATACATATAGTATACACAGCATAACGTAATACATATAGTATACACAGCATGCCGTAATACATATAGTATACACAGCGTGTAATAATACATATAGTATACACAGCATGCCGTAATACATATAGTATACACAGCGTGCAATAATACATAGAGTATACACAACATGCCGTAATACATATAGTATACACATCATGCCGTAATACATATAGTATACAAAGCATGCCGTAATACATATAGTATACACAACGTGCCGTAATACATATAGTCGACACAGCATGCCGTAATACATATAGTATACACAGCATGCCGTAATACATATAGTATACACAGCATGCCGTAATACATATAGTATACACAGCATGCCGTAATACATATAGTATACACAGCATGCCGTAATACATATAGTATACACAGCATGCTGTAATACATATAGTATACACATCGTGCTAATACATATAGTATGCACAGCATGCCGTAATACATATAGTATACACAGCATGCAGAAATACATATAGTATACACAACATGCCGTAATACATATAGTATACACATCATGCCGTAATACATATAGTATACACATCATGCCGTAATACATATAGTATACACAGCATGCCGTAATACATATTGTATACACAGCGTGTCGTAATACATATAGTATACACAGCATGCTGCAATACATATCGTATACACAGCATGCTGTAATACATATAGTATACACAGCGTGCAATAATACATATAGTATACACAGCATGCCGTAATACATATAGTATACACAGCGTGCAATAATACATAGTGTATAAACAACATGCCGTAATACATATAGTATACACATCATGCCGTAATACATATAGTATACACATCATGCCGTAGTACATATAGCATGCACAGCATACCATAATACATATAGTA
>JABXNX010003745.1:0-22955 GCA_014843695.1 Archivesica marissinica | reverse complement strand
AATACGAGTATCTATTGCTTGTAGACACTGGACTGGACACTGTGTGTTTATCTGATTGTTTATCTGATTGTATATGTTTATTTTTCTGCTGTCTGGAAGTGACAGCAGATTGCTTTTTTGTTGAAGTTGATGCTTGTTGAGCTGTAGATTCTTTTTTAGTAGGTATTGGTTTTGATGAAGTTGATGTTGTTTTTGGTTGACTGTGTTTTTCTTGTGTATTGAATGCATATTGTATGTATATAATGCATATTGTATGTATATAATGCATATCGTATGTATATAATGCATATTGTATGTATATAATGCATATTATATGTATATAATGCATATCGTATGTATATAATGCATATTGTATGTATATAATGCATATTGTATGTATATAATGCATATTGTATGTATATAATGCATATCGTATGTATATAATGCATAGTGTATGTATATAATGCATATTGTATGTATATAATGCATATTGTATGTATATAATGCATAGTGTATGTATATAATGCATATTGTATGTATATAATGCATATTGTATGTATATAATGCATATTGTAGGTATATAATGCATATTGTATGTATATAATGCATATTGTATGTATATAATGCATATTGTATGTATGTATATAATGCATATTGTATGTATATAATGCATATTGTATGTATATAATGCATATTGTATGTATATAATGCATATTATATGTATATAATGCATATTGTATGTATATAATGCATATTGTATGTATATAATGCATATTGTATGTATATAATGCATATTGTATGTATATAATGCGTATTGTATGTATATAATGCATATTGTATGTATATAATGCATATTGTATGTAAACAGTATGTATATAATGCATATTGTATGTATATAATGCATATTGTATGTATATAATGCGTATTGTATGTATATGTATATAATGCGTATTGTATGTATATAATGCGTATTGTATGTATATAATGCATATTGTATGTATATAATGCATATTGTATGTATATAATGCATATTGTATGTATATAATGCATATTGTATGTAATAATGCATATTGTATGATATAATCATATTGTATGTATATAATGCATATTGTATGTAAAACATATGTATATAATGTATATTGTATGTATATAATGCATATTGTATGTATATAATGCATATTGTATGTATATAATGCATATTGTATGTATGTATATAATGCATATTGTATGTATATAATGCATATTGTATGTATATAATGCATATTGAAAAAATATGTATATAATGCATATTGTATGTATATAATGCGTATTGTATGTATATAATGCGTATTGTATGTATATAATGCATATTGTATGTATATAATGCGTATTGTATGTATATAATGCATATTGTATGTATATAATGCATATTGTATGTATATAATGCGTATTGTATGTATATAATGCGTATTGTATGTATATAATGCGTATTGTATGTATATGTATATAATGCGTATTGTATGTATATGTATATAATGCGTATTGTATGTATATAATGCATATTGTATGTATATAATGCATATTGTATGTATATAATGCATATTGAATATGTATATAATGCATATTGTATGTATATAATGCGTATTGTATGTATATGTATATAATGCGTATTGTATGTATATAATGCGTATTGTATGTATATAATGCGTATTGTATGTATATAATGCATATTGTATGTATATAATGCGTATGTATGTATATAATGCATATTGTATGTATATAATGCATATTGTATGTATATAATGCATATTGTATGTATATAATGCATATTGTATGTATATAATGCATATTGTATGTATATAATGCATATTGTATGTATATAATGCATATTGTATGTATATAATGCAATGTATATAATGCGTATTGTATGTATATAATGCATATTGTATGTATATAATGCATATTGTATGTATATAATGCGTATTGTATGTATATAATGCGTATTGTATGTATATAATGCGTATTGTATGTATATAATGCATATTGTATGTATATAATGCATATTGTATGTATATAATGCATATTGTATGTATATAATGCATATTGTATGTATATAATGCATATTGTATGTATATAATGCATATTGTATGTATATAATGCGTATTGTATGTATATAATGCGTATTGTATGTATATAATGCGTATTGTATGTATATAATGCGTATTGTATGTATATAATGCATATTGTATGTATATAATGCATATTGTATGTATATAATGCATATTGTATGTATATAATGCAATTGTATGTATATGTATATAATGCATATTGTATGTATATATGTATGTATGTATATTGTATATATATGTATATAATGCATATTGTATGTATATAATGCATATTGTATGTATATAATGCATATGTATGTATATAATGCATATTGTATGTATATAATGCATATTGTATGTATATAATGCGTATTGTATGTATATAATGCATATTGTATGTATATAATGCATATTGTATGTATATAATGCATATTGTATGTATATAATGCATATTGTATGTATATAATGCGTATTGTATGTATATAATGCATATTGTATGTATATAATGCATATTGTATGTATATAATGCATATTGTATGTATATAATGCGTATTGTATGTATATAATGCATATTGTATGTATATAATGCATATTGTATGTATATAATGCATATGTATGTATATAATGCATATTGTATGTATATAATGCATATTGTATGTATATAATGCATATTGTATGTATATAATGCATATTGTATGTATATAATGCATATTGTATGTATATAATGCATATTGTATGTATATAATGCATATTGTATGTATATAATGCATATTGTATGTAGTATGTATATAATGCATATTGTATGTATATAATGCATATTGTATGTATATAATGCATATTGTATGTATATGCAATGTATGTATATAATGCATATGTATGTATATAATGCATATTGTATGTATATAATGCATATTGTATGTATATAATGCTATTGTATGTATATAATGCATATTGTATGTATATAATGCGTATTGTATGTATATAATGCATATTGTATGTATATAATGCGTATTGTATGTATATGTATATAATGCATATTGTATGTATATAATGCATATTGTATGTATATAATGCATATTGTATGTATATGTATATAATGCGTATTGTATGTATATAATGCATATTGTATGTATATAATGCGTATTGTATGTATATGTATATAATGCGTATTGTATGTATATAATGCGTATTGTATGTATATGTATATAATGCGTATTGTATGTATATAATGCTATTGTATGTATATAATGCATATTGTATGTATATAATGTATTGTATGTATATAATGCATATTGTATGTATATAATGAGTATTGTATGTATATAATGCATATTGTATGTATATAATGCGTATTGTATGTATATAATGCATATTGTATATATATAATGCATATTGTATGTATATAATGCATATTGTATGTATATAATGTGTATTGTATGTATATAATGCATATTGTATGTATATAATGCGTATTGTATGTATATAATGCGTATTGTATGTATATAATGCATATTGTATGTATATAATGCGTATTGTATGTATATAATCATATTGTATGTATATAATGCATATTGTATGTATATAATGTGTATTGTATGTATATAATGCATATTGTATGTATATAATGCATATTGTATGTATATAATGCATATTGTATGTATATAATGCATATTGTATGTAATAATGGTATTGTATGTATATAATGCATATTGTATGTATATAATGCATATTGTATGTATATAATGCGTATTGTATGTATATAATGCATATTGTATGTATATAATGCGTATTGTATGTATATAATGCGTATTGTATGTATATAATGCATATTGTATGTATATAATGCATATTGTATGTATATAATGCATATTGTATGTATATAATGCGTATTGTATGTATATAATGCATATTGTATGTATATAATGCATATTGTATGTATATAATGCATATTGTATGTATATAATGCATATTGTATGTATATAATGCATATTGTATGTATGTATGTATATAATGCATATTGTATGTATATAATGCATATTGTATGTATATAATGCATATTGTATGTATGTATATAATGCATATCGTATGTATATAATGCATATCGTATGTATATAATGCATATTGTATGTATATAATGCATATTGTATGTATATAATGCATATTGTATGTATATAATGCATATTGTATGTATATAATGCATATTGTATGTATATAATGCATATTGTATGTATATAATGCATATCATGTCATAGACATAAAAGATTAACGCAAAACTCGCCTGGAAATATATTCGCATTTGGTGACATTGATATTTGTTGGAAACTTGCCTGGAAAACTGCACTGAATTGGCAGCACTCTCTGAAAGAGAAGCTAGGTACCGGAAAACACTTTCGTGGGATGCCAAATATTTTCCAATTGATTGTGTCTAACAGTCTCTGTAATATTGCAGGCCATGTTTATGAATTATACAATTGGTGTGTTTAACAGTCTCTGTAATATTGCAGGCCATGTTTATGAATGATACAATTGGTGTGTTTAACAGTCTCTGTAATATTGCAGGCCATGTTTATGAATGATACAATTGGTGTGTTTAACAGTCTCTGTAATATTGCAGGCCATGTTTATGAATTATACAATTGGTGTGTTTAACAGTCTCTGTAATATTGCAGGCCATGTTTATGAATTATACAATGGTGTGTTTAACAGTCTCTGTAATATTGCAGGCCATGTTTATGAATTATACAATTGGTGTGCTTAACAGTCTCTGTAATAGTGCAGGCCATGTTTATGAATTATACAATTGGTGTGTTTAACAGTCTCTGTAATATTGCAGGCCATGTTTATGAATTATACAATTGGTTGTGTCCAACAGTCTCTGTAATATTGCAGGCCATGTTTATGAATTATACAATTGGTTGTGCTTAACAGTCTCTGTAATATTGCAGGCCATGTTTATGAATTATACATTTGGTGTGTCTAACAGTCTCTGTAATATTGCAGGCCATGTTTATGAATTATACAATTGGTGTGTCTAACAGTCTCTGTAATAGTGCAGGCCATGTTTATGAATTATACAATTGGTGTGCTTAACAGTCTCTGTAATATTGCAGGCCATGTTTATGAATTATACAATTGGTGTGTTTAACAGTCTCTGTAATATTGCAGGCCATGTTTATGAATGATACAATTGGTGTGTTTAACAGTCTCTGTAATATTGCAGGCCATGTTTATGAATTATACAATGGTGTGTTTAACAGTCTCTGTAATATTGCAGGCCATGTTTATGAATTATACAATTGGTGTGCTTAACAGTCTCTGTAATAGTGCAGGCCATGTTTATGAATTATACAATTGGTGTGTTTAACAGTCTCTGTAATATTGCAGGCCATGTTTATGAATTATACAATTGGTGTGTTTAACAGTCTCTGTAATATTGCAGGCCATGTTTATGAATTATACAATTGGTGTGTTTAATGCGGAATGAATATAAGCTTACCAGTAATTGATCCAAGTAGAAGATCAGCCTTTATATCTGTGTACACATAGTCGTAACTCTGCGGCATCAGAGGCGAACCGGTCGACAAAATCATCTTCAAGCTACTGAGGCTGTGTGTATTGCCTGGAAACAATGATTTGTTGAGAGTGGAAGTCGCGATAGCGCAGTGGTAGCGTGTTCACTTCAGGTGCGAAAGGTCCCGAGTTCATGCCCAGCTTTAGCCGTTACACTTGTGACCTTAGACAAGGCATTTAAATTCCACAGTGGCTCTTCTCTCCCTCGTGGTGATGGATTCCATCAGGAATGAGGTCTCCAGAGTGATTAATATAAGTTGTAAGAACTTGTTTCGCAATCGAGCTAATATATATTTGTATAATTTATATAATAATTAGGTCATATAGCGACTCTTCAGCTATTATTGGTGAAGGAAGAGAAGTATTTCTGGCACGGACGGACACCAGGGTAGAACCACCAACCTTGCATAGCTTCCTCACAAATCATCTTTGACTCCTCACTTTCGCTTAAACGTATAATTACAGGTTGTATGGATGGTTGTACTGGGGACGCTGCGCCTTCGAAAAGAAAAAACCCAGAAATCTCACAGTAGGTGATAAATGCGTTACCCTGTAGTATATCAATGGAGAAGTTACAGATCGGACTGCAAATATTGACTCGGATGGACGGACACACTGACAGTTCAAGATTTATATACTTCCCTTCAGTGGCATAAAAAGGGAACAAATTTACTATAGATATTATAGGTATTTACAGATAAAAACATACAAGGTTTTAATCCTTTGTATTCCATGACAGCAATCCACTTTGCACTGGTTCCCAAGATGGTTACCCTGTAATATATCAAAGACATAAGTTGTAATATATCAATGACTGTTCCCCTGTAATATATCAAAGACATTAGTTGTAATATATCAATGACTGTTCCCCTGTAATATATCAATAACTGTTCCCCTGTAATATATCAATGACTGTTCCCCTGTAATATATCAATAACTGTTCCCCTGTAATATATCAATGACTGTTCCCCTGTAATATATCAATGACTGTTCCCCTGTAATATATCAATAACTGTTCCCCTGTAATATATTAATGACTGTTACCCTGTAATATATCAATGACTGTTCCCTGTATTATATCAATGACTATTCCCCTGTAATATATCAATGAATATTCCCCTGTAATATATCAATAACTGTTCCCCTGTAATATATCAATGACTGTTCCCCTGTAATATATCAATAACTGTTCCCCTGTAATATATCAATAACTGTTCCCCTGTAATATATCAATGACTGTTCCCCTGTAATATATCAATAACTGTTCCCTGTAATATATCAATGACTATTCCCCTGTAATATATCAATGACTGTTCCCCTGTAATATATCAATAACTGTTCCCCTGTAATATATCAATGACTGTTCCCCTGTAATATATCAATAACTGTTCCCCTGTAATATATCAATAACTGTTCCCCTGTAATATATCAATAACTGTTCCCCTGTAATATATCAATGACTGTTCCCCTGTAATATATCAATAACTGTTCCCCTGTAATATATCAATGACTGTTCCCCTGTAATATATCAATGACTATTCCCCTGTAATATATTAACGACTGTTCCCCTGTAATATATCAATGACTGTTCCCCTGTAATATATTAACAACTGTTACCCTGTAATATATCAATAACTGTTACCCTGTAATATATCAATGACTGTTCCCCTGTAATATATCAATGACTGTTCCCCTGTAATATATCAATGACTGTTCCCCTGTAATATATCAATAACTGTTCCCCTGTAATATATCAATAACTGTTCCCCTGTAATATATCAATGACTGTTCCCCTGTAATATATCAATGACTGTTCCCCTGTAATATATCAATGACTGTTCCCCTGTAATATATTAATGACTGTTCCCCTGTAATATATCAATGACTGTTCCCCTGTAATATATCAATGACTGTTCCCCTGTAATATATCAATAACTATTCCCCTGTAATATATCAATGACTGTTCCCCTGTAATATATCAATGACTGTTCCCCTGTAATATATCAAACTGTTCCCCTGTAATATATCAATGACTGTTCCCCTGTAATATATCAATAACTGTTCCCCTGTAATATATCAATGACTGTTCCCCTGTAATATATCAATGACTGTTCCCCTGTAATATATCAATAACTGTTCCCCTGTAATATATCAATGACTGTTCCCCTGTAATATATCAATAACTGTTCCCCTGTAATATATCAATGACTGTTCCCCTGTAATATATCAATAACTGTTCCCCTGTAATATATCAATGACTGTTCCCCTGTAATATATCAATGACTGTTCCCCTGTAATATATCAATAACTGTTCCCCTGTAATATCAATGACTGTTCCCCTGTAATATATCAATAACTGTTCCCTGTAATATATCAAGACTTTCCCCTGTAAAAAACCCTAATAACAGACTGTTCCCCTGTAATATATCAATAACTGTTCCCCTGTAATATATCAATGACTGTTCCCCTGTAATATATCAATGACTGTTCCCCTGTAATATATTAATGACTGTTCCCCTGTAATATATCAATGACTGTTCCCCTGTAATATATCAATGACTGTTCCCCTGTAATATATCAATGACTGTTCCCCTGTAATATATCAATAACTGTTCCCCTGTAATATATCAATAACTGTTCCCCTGTAATATATCAATGACTGTTCCCCTGTAATATATCAATAACTGTTCCCCTGTAATATATCAATGACTGTTCCCCTGTAATATATTAATGACTGTTCCCCTGTAATATATTAATGACTGTTCCCCTGTAATATATTAATGACTGTTCCCCTGTAATATATCAATGACTGTTACCCTGTAATATATCAATAACTGTTCCCCTGTAATATATTAACGACTGTTCCCCTGTAATATATCAATGACTGTTCCCCTGTAATATATCAATGACTGTTACCCAATCATATATTAATGACTGTTCCCCTGTAATATATTAATGACTATAAATATGTAAAACTATAAACTGTACCCAGTTTGTACAAGAAATATTAGTAAAACAAGATGGTCAGGCGGTCTTAAATAAATTTGGTTGCAGTCAATACCTGGATGTTTAAGAATTACTAAAGAATGATCAAATTGCAACCATTAGTTTCAGAGATGTTGTTACAGTTTTCTTTAATTTGACCTAATGAGGTAGATTGATTGTTTACTAGATATGTTACATTTGGAACAGACATAATCATAAACCAGAGTCATTATAACGACTAGTAACGCTTACAAATCACATTCAATGTTCATATATTTATTATTAGTTTTCGCGACATTTGGTCCTTTTCTTCAAAGATGCATTTTATACAGCAAATAAGTTTTTTCCCTGGAATTTCTCTGTTTTTTTAACTGCGTCTTATACTCCAGTGCGACCCATACTGAAACGATTATGGTATGACCTTTGACCATAAAGTGTGATTTTGACCTTGAATCAACATCTTCTCTGCACATCATCTCAATAGGGTGAACATTGACTATGCTTATGGTCTGTGCATATCTGCCAACTCTCAAGAAATGAACAGGTTTCATCTAAGGCTAACGTTCTGAGATGAACGGAGGAAGGCTGTGACCCAGTAGGCCCGTAGCTAGATAATTCCCCATAGTCCACTTTTTCATGCACTCTATCAGAATATTTACACAGTTACTATAATAACATTGATGCAAGCAACACCTGGGAATAGCTTATATGAGGTTTTCTCTGAACTTTTTCTATATGCTGTCGATTTTTAACTATGTACAATGCAGGAAATGGAGTTTCAGACCATCTAGATATCAACATTTTCAGGCATGCCCTCAGACCCCCTAGCGACCTCGAAGTCCCGTCTGGACCTCGAAACGACCCTCCCATAAAAATAAATGGCTACGGTCCTCCTGCCCGGCCGTAACAAAAGCTCTCTTATTAAAAATGATGTTCAATTAGAATGCAACTTACCCAATTTCATCGATGATATCCCAAAGTATGCTAGCATGAGGTATAAGTGGGGAACCATCATACAGAACTATACCAGCTCCTACAGTGAGGACAGAAACCAGCCAATTCCACATAATCCAACCAACCTGCAGATAAAACAGTGGAACCCATCAAAACCTGAATTCCCTCCAAAGCGGACGAATTTGCACTATAGTGAAATTTGATTAGGAGAGGCTATATAGAGCAAAGGATAATTTGATTAGGAGAGGCTATATAGAACAAAGGATAATTTGATTAGGAGAGGCTATATAGAACAAAGGATAATTTGATTAGGAGAGGCTATATAGAGCAAAGGATAATTTGATTAGGAGAGGCTATATAGAACAAAGGATAATTTGATTAGGAGAGGCTATATAGAACAAAGGATAATTTGATTAGGAGAGGCTATATAGAGCAAAGGATAATTTGATTAGGAGAGGCTATATAGAACAAAGGATAATTTGATTAGGAGAGGCTATATAGAACAAAGGATAATTTGGGAATAAATGGCTTACCATCACAGTAAAGTATAACCTCCCTTAACAGTCGCCTCCCCCCCCCCCCCCCCCCCCCCGCTGGAGAGATTTTCTTTCCTATATAAGTAACCTCTATTTGATGTCACCTCTGACCCGGTCGGTTTAAACGGCCAGAACAATATCTCCGAGAAACGGATATTTTCAACTTGAAACAGCAATTTTCGCAGATTAAATAAAGAGAATATGTACACGCCTTCGCTAAGTGATTCTTTTTATTTTATTCATGTTCCAGAGATTTAAATTATAGAGTAATATGAGTAATTATTCCGTCTTAACTTTAGTTTATACAAATTTATTTTAGTTCGATTGCGAAACAAGTTCTTACAACTTATATTAATCACTCTCGATCGAGACCTCATTCCTGATGGAATCCATCGCCACGAGGGAGAAGAGGAAAAGTGGAATATAAATGCCTTGCCTAAGGGCACAATCGTAACGGCTCCAGCGGGGCTCAAACTCCGGACCTTTTGCACCTGAAGCCAACACGCATCCACTGCGCTATCACGACTTCCACTAGCTTTAAAAATTGATGGTTCGAGGCTTCGTTTCTATTATTTATTAGCTACTGCAAATCATGAAATTATAAAATATTGATATTTATTGCTCATAATTATGTCTTCCAAAGTACGGAAAGTGCAGACATTTAAATCAGGTAAAGTAATATTGAGCCTCGATTTTTTTAAAAGCTCCAGGAAAGTGTTTGGCCCGGTAGGACCCAGATACAGCCAGGAAGCATTAACCCTTTCCCCCATAGAAGCACCTCTTGATGCCATTACCAATATGACATACATTAACCCTTTCCCTCATAGAAGCACCTCTTGATGCCATTACCAATATGACATACATTAACCCTTTCCCCCATAGAAGCACCTCTTGATGCCATTACCAATATGACATATATTAACCCTTTCCCTCATAGAAGCACCTCTTGATGCCATTACCAATATGACATACATTAACCCTTTCCCCCATAGAAGCACCTCTTGATGCCATTACCAATACCACATACATTGACAATGTAGTAGCCAAACCAATGTTCATAATAAAGGCCAGAATCTCATGTAGTCCCAGTAATATCTATGGAGGTGGGGTAGATATGGTGACTACTTATCCACTGCATGATAGCTAAATGGCTGTCGTTTGTATGCAGATATAATAGTGTATTAGCCTAAATCTCTATGAAGGAAATGGTTAACCTAAATCTCTATGAAGGAAAGGGTTAACCTAAATCTCTATGAAGGAAAGGGTTAACCTAAATCTCTATAAAGGAAAGGGTTAACCTAAATCTCTATAAAGGAAAGGGTTAACCTAAATCTCTATAAAGGAAAGGGTTAACCTAAATCTCTATGAAGGAAAGGGTTAACCTAAATCTCTATGAAGGAAAGGGTTAACCTAAATCTCTATGAAGGAAAGGGTTAACCTAAATCTCTATATACACCATAAATATAACGATTTAGTCTTGTTGGGTTATCAAACGCGATTTCCCTCCAGGTCACCTCCAGTAAGCAGCCAAAAATAGCACTTCCCCTCACTGGCTGCTTAAGTGATGTTTTACTAGGAACTGAACTGTCCACACAAACTGCCCAGGAAATGCATACAGTTTTGTCACTATATAATCTATATAGGAAAAATCAACTGCAACATCTCTTGTCAAAATTCAACAGCTGAACATGAAGAGAATATGCAGAACTAGGCTTGGTATTGGTTTAAATATATTTATTCCACTACAGTCAAACCTGTGTTAGTGATCATCTCCATTAAGCAGCTATACATTCCTATATAGTCAAACCTGTGTTAGTGGTCACCTCCATTAAGCAGCTATACATTCCTATACAGTCAAACCTGTGTTAGTGGTCATCTCCATTAAGCAGCCATACATTCCTATATAGTCAAACCTGTGTTAGTGGTCATCTCCATTAAGCAGCTATACATTCCTATATAGTCAAACCTGTGTTAGTGGTCACCTCTATTAAGCAGCCATACATTCCTATATAGTCAAACCTGTGTTAGTGGTCACCTCTATTAAGCAGCTATACATTCCTATATAGTCAAACCTGTGTTAGTGGTCATCTCCATTAAGCAGCCATACATTCCTATATAGTCAAACCTGTGTTAGTGGTCATCTCCATTAAGCAGCCATACATTCCTATATAGTCAAACCTGTGTTAGTGGTCACCTCTATTAAGCAGCTATACATTCCTATACAGTCAAACCTGTGTTAGTGGTCACTTCTATTAAGCAGCCATACATTCCACTACAGTCAAACCTGTGCCAGTGGTCACCTCTATTAAGCAGCTATACATTCCTATATAGTCAAACCTGTGTTAGTGGTCACCTCTATTAAGCAGCCATACATTCCTATAGTCAAACCTGCGTTAGTGGTCATCTCCATTAAGCAGCCATACATTCCTATACAGTCAAACCGGTGTTAGTGGTCACCTCCATTAAGCAGCCATACATTTCTATACAGTCAAACCTGTGTTAGTGATCACCTCTATTAAGCAGCTATACATTCCTATATAGTCAAACCTGTGTTAGTGGTCACCTCCATTAAGCAGCCATACATTCCTATACAGTCAAATCTGTGTTAGTGGTCACCTCTATTAAGCAGCCATACATTCCACTACAGTCAAACCTGTGTTAGTGGTCATCTCCATTAAGCAGCCATACATTCCTATACAGTCAAATCTGTGTTAGTGGTCACCTCTATTAAGCAGCCAACCTGTATTAAGCAGCCAGTTTCAAGATTCCCAATGTGTTGTTTTATTATACATTTGACCTCTATTAAGCAGCCACCTGTGCTAAGCAGCCACTTTATGTGATTCCCTTGGCTGGCTTGACAGGTTTGACTGTATATACATTCACAAAACAATACATGTACACAAAATCAAAGAAGTAAGTACATAGCTCTTGGTATTGATCATCCAGTCTTCTTAGTAAGCAATGATTTAGAAGATGTAGTTCACACAAAGAGTGTTTTCTAATAAACAACAACGAGCCAGCTGGAACCGTTTTGAATGTGCCCTTATGCAAGGCATTTAAATTCCACATTGCCTCTTTTCTCTCCCTCGTGGCGATGGATTCCATCAGGAATGAGGTCTCAAAAACGATTAATATAAGTTGTAAGAACTTGTTTCGCAATCGAGCTATTGCGCTTCTAGCCACGTATGATGGATTTGGCAGCACGGACAGACAGACACACAAGTACAAAATCAATATGTCCTCGCCACTTCGAGTAAACATACTTATTGTGGATCATTTTGCTTGTTTTGAGGTTTAAATTTGCACAAACAGCTTAGGACATACGGCGACAGCTATTGTTGGTGGAAGACCACAGGTGCTTAGGACATACGGCGACAGCTTTTGTTGGTGGAGGAAGACCACAGGTGCTTAGGTCATACGGCGACAGCTATTGTTGGTGGAGGAAGACCACAGGTGCTTAGGACATACGGCGACAGCTATTGTTGGTGGAGGAAGACCACAGGTGCTTAGATCATACGGCGACAGCTATTGTTGGTGGAAGACCACAGGTGCTTAGGACACACAGGAAGACCACAGGTGCTTAGGACATACGGCGACAGCTATTGTTGGTGGAGGAAGACCACAGGTGCTTAGGACATACGGCGACAGCTATTATTGGTGGAGGACCACAGGTGCTTACATACGGCGACAGCTATTTTGGTGGAAGACCACAGGTGCTTAGGACATACGCGACAGCTATTGTTGGTGGAGAGACCACAGGTGCTTAGGCATACGGCGACAGCTATTTTGGTAACACATACGGCGACAGCTATTGTTGGTGGAAGACCACAGGTGCTTAGGACATACGGCGACAGCTATTGTTGGTGGAGGAAGACCACAGGTGCTTAGGACATACGGCGACAGCTATTGTTGGTGGAGGAAGACCACAGGTGCTTAGGACATACGGCGACAGCTATTATTGGTGGAGGAAGACCACAGGTGCTTAGGACATACGGCGACAGCTATTATTGGTCATACGGCGACAGCTATTGTTGGTGGAGGAAGACCACAGGTGCTTAGGACATACGGCGACAGCTATTGTTGGTGGAGGAAGACCACAGGTGCTTAGGACATACGGCGACAGCTATTGTTGGTGGAGGAAGACCACAGGTGCTTAGGACATACGGCGACAGCTATTATTGGTGGAGGAAGACCACAGGTGCTTAGGACATACGGCGACAGCTATTAGGTCATACGGCGACAGCTATTGTTGGTGGAGGAAGACCACAGGTGCTTAGGACATACGGCGACAGCTATTATTGGTCATACGGCGACAGCTATTGTTGGTGGAGGAAGACCACAGGTGCTTAGGACATACAGCGACAGCTATTGTTGGTGGAAGACCACAGGTGCTTAGGACATACGGCGACAGCTATTGTTGGTGGAGGAAGACCACAGGTGCTTAGGACATACGGCGACAGCTATTGTTGGTGGAGGAAGACCACAGGTGCTTAGGACATACGGCGACAGCTATTATTGGTGGAGGAAGACCACAGGTGCTTAGGACATACGGCGACAGCTATTATTGGTCATACGGCGACAGCTATTGTTGGTGGAGGAAGACCACAGGTGCTTAGGACATACGGCGACAGCTATTATTGGTCATACGGCGACAGCTATTGTTGGTGGAGGAAGACCACAGGTGCTTAGGACATACAGCGACAGCTATTGTTGGTGGAAGACCACAGGTGCTTAGGACATACGGCGACAGCTATTGTTGGTGGAGGAAGACCACAGGTGCTTAGGACATACGGCGACAGCTATTGTTGGTGGAGGAAGACCACAGGTGCTTAGGACATACGGCGACAGCTATTATTGGTGGAGGAAGACCACAGGTGCTTAGGACATACGGCGACAGCTATTATTGGTGGAGGAAGACCACAGGTGCTTAGGACATACGGCGACAGCTATTGTTGGTGGAGAAGACCACAGGTGCTTAGGACATACGGCGACAGCTATTGTTGGTGGAGGAAGACCACAGGTGCTTAGGACATACGGCGACAGCTATTGTTGGTGGAGGAAGACCACAGGTGCTTAGGACATACGGCGACAGCTATTGTTGGTGGAGGAAGACCACAGGTGCTTAGATCATACGGCGACAGCTATTGTTGGTGGAAGACCACAGGTGCTTAGGACATACGGCGACAGCTATTGTTGGTGGAAGACCACAGGTGCTTAGGACATACGGCGACAGCTATTGTTGGTGGAGGAAGACCACAGGTGCTTAGGTCATACGGCGACAGCTATTGTTGGTGGAGGAAGACCACAGGTGCTTAGGACATACGGCGACAGCTATTGTTGGTGGAGGAAGACCACAGGTGCTTAGATCATACGGCGACAGCTATTGTTGGTGGAAGACCACAGGTGCTTAGGACATACGGCGACAGCTATTGTTGGTGGAAGACCACAGGTGCTTAGGACATACGGCGACAGCTATTGTTGGTGGAGGAAGACCACAGGTGCTTAGGTCATACGGCGACAGCTATTGTTGGTGGAGGAAGACCACAGGTGCTTAGGACATACGGCGACAGCTATTATTGGTCATACGGCGACAGCTATTGTTGGTGGAAGACCACAGGTGCTTAGGACATACAGCGACAGCTATTGTTGGTGGAGGAAGACCACAGGTGCTTAGGACATACGGCGACAGCTATTGTTGGTGGAGGAAGACCACAGGTGCTTAGGACATACGGCGACAGCTATTATTGGTGGAGGAAGACCACAGGTGCTTAGGACATACGGCGACAGCTATTATTGGTGGAGGAAACCACAGGGTCATACGGCGACAGCTGGAGGAAGACCACAGGTGCTTTACGGCGACAGCTATTTGGTGGAGAAGACCACAGGTGCTTAGACATACGACAGCTATTATTGGTGGAGGAAGACCACAGGTGCTAGGACATACGGCGACAGCATGGTAGGAAGACCACAGGCTAACATACGGCGACAGCTATTATTGGTGGAGGAAGACCACAGGTGCTTAGGACATGCTATATTGTTAGGAAGACCACAGGTGCTTAGGACATACGGCGACAGCTATTATTGGTGGAGGAAGACCACAGGTGCTTAGGACATACGGCGACAGCATTAGGAAATACGGCGACAGTTGGTGGAGGAAGAACACAGGTGCTTAGGACATACGGCGACAGCTATTATTGGTGGAGGAAGACCACAGGTGCTTAGGACATGCTATTATTGGTGGAGGAAGACCACAGGTGCTTAGGACATACGGCGACAGCTGGAAGAACACAGGTGCTTTACGGCGACAGCTATTATTGGTGGAGGAAACCACAGGTGCTTAGGACATACGGCGACAGCTGGAGGAAGACCACAGGTGCTTTACGGCGACAGCTATTATTGGTGGAGGAAGACCACAGGTGCTTAGGACATACGGCGACAGCTATTGCTTGGTGGAGGAAGACCACAGGTGCTTAGGACATACGGCGACAGCTATTGTTGGTGGAGGAAGACCACAGGTGCTTAGGACAACCACACATACGGCGACAGCTATGTTGGTGGAGGAAGACCACAGGTGCTTAGGACATACGGCGACAGCTATTGTGGTGGAGGAAGACCACAGGTGCTTAGGACATGCTATTATTGGGAGGAAGACCACAGGTGCTAACATAGGCAACATACGGCGACAGCTATTATTGGTGGAGGAAGACCACAGGTGCTAACATAGGACATACGGCGACAGCTATTATTGGTCATAAGACCACAGTTGCTTGGTGGAGGAAGACCACAGGTGCTTAGACATACGGCGACAGCTATTATAGGACATACGCGCGACAGGTTGGTGAGGAAGACCACAGGTGCTTAGGACATACAGCGACAGCTATTGTTGGTAGGAAGACCACAGGTGCTTAGGACATACGGCGACAGCTATTGTTGGTGGAGGAAGACCACAGGTGCTTAGGACATACGGCGACAGCTATTATTGGTGGAGGAAGACCACAGGTGCTTAGGACATACGGCGACAGCTATTATTGGTGGAGGAAGACCACAGGTGCTTAGGACATACGCACAGCGACAGCTAACATTATTGGTGGAGGAAGACCACAGGTGCTTAGGACATACGGCGACAGCTATTATTGGTGGAGGAAGACCACAGGTGCTTAGGACATACGGCGACAGCTATTGTTGGTGGAGGAAGACACAGGTGCTTAGGACATACGGCGACAGCTATATGGTGGAGGAAGACCACAGGTGCTTAGGACATACGGCGACAGCTATTATTGGTGGAGGAAGACCACAGGTGCTTAGGACATACGGCGACAGCTATTGTTGGTGGAGGAAGACCACAGGTGCTTAGGACATACGGCGACAGCTATTATTGGTGGAGGAAGACCACAGGGCTTAGGACATACGGCGACAGCTATTATTGGTGGAGGAACCACAGGTGCTTAGGTCATACGCGACAGCTATTATTGGTGGAGGAAACCACAGGTGCTTAGGACATACGACGACAGCTATTATTGGTGGAGGAAGACCACAGGTCAACCACAGCTTAGGAAAACACACATACGGCGACAGCTATTATTGGTGGAAGACCACAGGTGCTTAGGACATACGGCGACAGCTATTATTGGTGGAGGAAGACCACAGGTGCTTAGGACATACGGCGACAGCTATTATTGGTGGAGGAAGACCACAGGTGCTTAGGACATACGGCGACAGCTATTATTGGTGGAGGAACCACAGGTGCTTAGGTCATACGCACAACGCGACAGCTATTATTGGTGGAGGAAACCACAGGTGCTTAGGACATACGACGACAGCTATTATTGGTGGAGGAAACAAACAGACCACAGGTGCTTAGGACATACGGCGACAGCTATTATTGGTGGAGGACCACAGGTGCTTAGGTCATACGGCGACAGCTATTATTGGTGGAGGAAGACCACAGGTGCTTAGGACATACCGGAACCACAGCTATTAGGTCACGGCGACAGCTATTATTGGTGGAGGAAGACCACAGGTGCTTAGGACATACGGCGACAGCTATTGTTGGTGGAGGAAGACCACAGGTGCTTAGGACATACGGCGACAGCTATTGTTGGTGGAGGAAGACCACAGGTGCTTAGGACATACGGCGACAGCTATTATTGGTGGAGGAAGACCACAGGTGCTTAGGATACGGCGACAGCTACCACAGGTCATACGGCGACAGCTATTGTTGGTGGAGGAAGACCACAGGTGCTTAGGACATACGGCGACAGCTATTGTTGGTGGAGGAAGACCACAGGTGCTTAGGACATACGGCGACAGCTATTGTTGGTGGAGGAAGACCACAGGTGCTTAGGACATACGGCGACAGCTATTGTTGGTGGAGGAAGACCACAGGTGCTTAGGACATACGGCGACAGCTATTGTTGGTGGAGGAAGACCACAGGTGCTTAGGACATACGGCGACAGCTATTGTTGGTGGAGGAAGACCACAGGTGCTTAGGACATACGGCGACAGCTATTATTGGTGGAGGAAGACCACAGGTGCTTAGGACATACGGCGACAGCTATTATTGGTGGAGGAAGACCACAGGTGCTTAGGACATACGGCGACAGCTATTATTGGTGGAGGAAGACCACAGGTGCTTAGGACATACGGCGACAGCTATTATTGGTGGAGGAAGACCACAGGTGCTTAGGTCATACGGCGACAGCTATTGTTGGTGGAGGAAGAACACAGGTGCTTAGGACATACGGCGACAGCTATTATTGGTGGAAGACCACAGGTGCTTAGGACATACGGCGACAGCTATTATTGGTGGAGGAAGACCACAGGTGCTTAGGACATACGGCGACAGCTATTATTGGTGGAGGAAGACCACAGGTGCTTAGGACATACGGCGACAGCTATTATTGGTGGAGGAACACAGGTGCTTAGGTCATACGGCGACAGCTATTATTGGTGGAGGAACACAGGTGCTTAGGACATACGGCGACAGCTATTGTTGGTGGAGGAAGACCACAGGTGCTTAGGACATACGGCGACAGCTGTTATTGGTGGAGGAAGACCGTGGATGCCCCTCCGAGTAGTACCAACAACTCAGGTCATACGGCGACTCTCCAGCTGTTATTGGAGGAAGACCACAGGTGCTTAGGACATACGGCGACAGCTATTATTGGTGGAGGAAGACCACAGGTGCTTAGGACATACGGCGACAGCTATTGTTGGTGGAGGAAGACCACAGGTGCTTAGGACATACGGCGACAGCTATTGTTGGTGGAGGAAGACCACAGGGTCATACGGCGACAGCTGGAGGAAGACCACAGGTGCTTTACGGCGACAGCTATTTGGTGGAGGAAGACCACAGGTGCTTAGACATACGACAGCTATTGTTGGTGGAGGAAGACCACAGGTGCTAGGACATACGGCGACAGCTATGGTGGAGGAAGACCACAGGGCTTAGGACATACGGCGACAGCTATTGTTGGTGGAGGAAGACCACAGGTGCTTAGGACATGCTATATTGTTAGGAAGACCACAGGTGCTTAGGACATACGGCGACAGCTATTGTTGGTGGAGGAAGACCACAGGTGCTTAGGACATACGGCGACAGCTATTATTGGTATTACGGCGACAGTTGGTGGAGGAAGACCACAGGTGCTTAGGACATACGGCGACAGCTATTATTGGTGGAGGAAGACCACAGGTGCTTAGGACATGCTATTATTGGTGGAGGAAGACCACAGGTGCTTAGGACATACGGCGACAGCTGGAAGACCACAGGTGCTTTACGGCGACAGCTATTATTGGTGGAGGAAGACCACAGGTGCTTAGGACATACGGCGACAGCTGGAGGAAGACCACAGGTGCTTTACGGCGACAGCTATTATTGGTGGAGGAAGACCACAGGTGCTTAGGACATACGGCGACAGCTATTGTTGGTTGCTTTGGTGGAGGAAGACCACAGGTGCTTAGGACATACGGCGACAGCTATTGTTGGTGGAGGAAGACCACAGGTGCTTAGGACATACGGCGAGGTGCAGCATACGGCGACAGCTATTGTTGGTGGAGGAAGACCACAGGTGCTTAGGACATACGGCGACAGCTATTGTTGGTGGAGGAAGACCACAGGTGCTTAGGACATGCTATTATTGGTGGAGGAAGACCACAGGTGCTAGGACATAGGCTATTATTGGTCATACGGCGACAGCTATTGTTGGTGGAGGAAGACCACAGGTGCTTAGGACATAGGACATACGGCGACAGCTATTGTTGGTGGAGGAAGACCACAGGTGCTTGGTGGAGGAAGACCACAGGTGCTTAGGACATACGGCGACAGCTATTGTAGGACATACGCGCGACAGGTTGGTGAGGAAGACCACAGGTGCTTAGGACATACGGCGACATTGGTGGAGGAAGACCACAGGTGCTTAGGACATACGGCGACAGCTATTGTTGGTGGAGGAAGACCACAGGTGCTTAGGACATACGGCGACAGCTATTATTGGTGGAGGAAGACCACAGGTGCTTAGGACATACGGCGACAGCTATTATTGGTGGAGGAAGACCACAGGTGCTTAGGACATACGGCGACAGCTATTATTGGTGGAGGAAGACCACAGGTGCTTAGGACATACGGCGACAGCTATTATTGGTGGAGGAAGACCACAGGTGCTTAGGACATACGGCGACAGCTATTATTGGTGGAGGAAGACCACAGGTGCTTAGGACATACGGCGACAGCTATTATTGGTGGAGGAACACAGGTGCTTAGGTCATACGGCGACAGCTATTATTGGTGGAGGAACACAGGTGCTTAGGTCATACGACGACAGCTATTATTGGTGGAGGAAGACCACAGGTGCTTAGGACATACGGCGACAGCTATTATTGGTGGAGGACCACAGGTGCTTAGGTCATACGGCGACAGCTATTATTGGTGGAGGAAGACCACAGGTGCTTAGGACATACGGCGACAGCTATTATTGGTGGAGGAAGACCACAGGTGCTTAGGACATACGGCGACAGCTATTATTGGTGGAGGAACACAGGTGCTTAGGTCATACGGCGACAGCTATTATTGGTGGAGGAACACAGGTGCTTAGGTCATACGACGACAGCTAAAGGAAGACCACACAACAACCACACAAAGACCACAGGTGCTTAGGTCATACGGCGACAGCTATTATTGGTGGACAACCCACAACAACGAGCACACACGGCTTAGGCATACGCCGACGCTATTACGGCGAGGAAGACCCAGGTGTTAGGACATACGGCGACAGCTATTATGGTGGAGGACCACAGGTGCTTAGGTCATACGGCGACAGCTATTATTGGTGGAGGAAGACCACAGGTGCTTAGGACATACGGCGACAGCTATTATTGGTGGAGGACCACAGGTGCTTAGGTCATACGGCGACAGCTATTATTGGTGGAGGAAGACCACAGGTGCTTAGGACATACGGCGACAGCTATTATTGGTGGAAGACCACAGGTGCTTAGGACATACGGCGACAGCTATTATTGGTGGAGGAAGACCACAGGTGCTTAGGTCATACGGCGACAGCTATTATTGGTGGAGGACCACAGGTGCTTAGGTCATACGGCGACAGCTATTATTGGTGGAGGAAGACCACAGGTGCTTAGGACATACGGCGACAGCTATTATTGGTGGAGGAAGACCACAGGTGCTTAGGCACACACAAAAAAACATACGGCGACAGCTATTATTGGTGGAGGAAGAACACAGGTGCTTAGGACATACGGCGACAGCTATTATTGGTGGAGGAAGACCACAGGTGCTTAGGACATACGGCGACAGCTATTATTGGTGGAGGAAGACCACAGGTGCTTAGGACATACGGCGACAGCTATTATTGGTGGAGGAAGACCACAGGTGCTTAGGACATACGGCGACAGCTATTATTGGTGGAGGAAGACCACAGGTGCTTAGGACATACGGCGACAGCTATTATTGGTGGAGGAAGACCACAGGTGCTTAGGACATACGGCGACAGCTATTATTGGTGGAGGAAACACAGGTGCTTAGGTCATACGGCGACAGCTATTATTGGTGGAGGAAGACCAAAGGCGACAGCTATTATTGGTGGAGGAAGACCACAGGTGCTTAGGTCATACGGTGACAGCTATTATTGGTGGAGGACCACAGGTGCTTAGGACATACAGCGACAGCTATTATTGGTGGAGGAAGACCATACGGCGACAGCTATTATTGGTGGAGGACCACAGGTGCTTAGGTCATACGGCGACAGCTATTATTGGTGGAGGAAGACCACAGGTGTCTATCACTGGGGTAGAACCACCGACCTACCACAAGAAAGAAATTGACGCCTCCAGTGGGATTCAAACCTACAGCAGAGAGGGGCAACTAATTTGAAGCCAACCGACAACCACTCGGCCCCTTTATTGAGGACAAACTAACAGACATGTCGCCAATATGCTGTCCAAAAAATTCCTTTCATCATAATAATGTTGATCTTACAGTTGTGTAATACAGCATAATATCATCTCGGGTCATATCACTTTGTATCATGTGTTCTTCTAGGTGCTTTATCAGAGTGCCCTACAACAAGACATATATGGTATCAGAGTGTCCTACAACAACACATATATGGTATCAGAGTGTCCACAACACATATATGGTATCAGAGTGCCCTACAACAACACATATATGGTATCAGAGTGTCCTACAACAACACATATATGGTATCAGAGTGCCCTACAACAACACATATATGGTATCAGAGTGTCCTACAACAACACATATATGGTATCAGAGTGCCCTACAACAACACATATATGGTATCAGAGTGTCCTACAACAACACATATA